>CAUYRH010102430.1:0-16616 GCA_963574655.1 Perodicticus potto | reverse complement strand
TTTATTTTTTTGAGACAGAGCCTCAAGCTGTCACCCTGGAGAGAGTGCCGTGGCATCACAGCTCACAGCAACCTCCAATTCCTGGGCTCAAGCGAGTCTCCTGCCTCTGCCTCCCAAGCAGCTGGGACTACAGGTGCCTGTCACAACGCCTGGCCATTTCTTGGTTGCAGCTGTCATTGTTGTTTGGTGGGCCCGGGCTGGATTTGATCCCGCCAGCTCAGGTGTACGTGGCTGGTGCCTTAGCCGGTTGAGCCATAGGCACCAAGCCACAGTTGTCATTGTCGTTTAGCAGGCCTGGGCCGGGTTCGAACCCACCAACCTGGGTGTATGTGGCCAGCACCCTACCCACTGAGCAACGGGCACCGCCCACAATACTCAGTTTCAAAAAAAAATTAGGAAGAAGGGTGAGAACATAGCAGCTCATGCCTGTAATCCTAGCACTTTCCGAAGCTGAGGCCACAGGACCACTTGAGCCCAGGAGTTCACGACGAGGCTGAACAATATAGTGAGATCCCCAACTCTTTTTTAAGATTCTTAAAAAACAAATTAGCTAGGTATGGTGAGATGCAACTGTAGTCCCAGGTATTAGAGATTGAAGCAGGAGGACCACCGAAGTTTGAGGTTGATGTATGAGAATGAAACCACACTATCACCCAGGTAACAGAATAAGATGCCCCCCAAAACACAAATATCTGGACTTTTAAACAACATCCTCTCAGTTTTTTCATTTATTTATTTATTTTATTTTTATTTTTATTTTTTTGAGACAGAGCCTCAAGCTGTCACCCTGGATAGAGTGCTGTGGCATCACAGCTCACAGCCACCTCCAATTTGGGCTCAAGCGAGTCTCCTGCCTCCGCCTCCCAAGTAGCTGGGACTACAGGCGCCTGCCACAATGCCCGGCCATTTTTTGGTTGCAGCCATCATTGTTGTTTGGCGAACCTGGGCTGGATTCAAACCCGCCAGCTCAGGTGTACATGGCCGGCACCTTAGCCCATTGAGCCACAGGCGCTGAGCCTCATTTATTTATTTTTTTGAGTTGAGTCTCACTCTGTTAACGCAGGCTACAGTGCTGTGGCATCACAGCTCACGGCAACCCCAAATTCCTGGGCTCAAGTGACCCCCTTGACTCAGTCTCCCGACTAGCGGAGACTACAGGCACCGGTTACAATGCATGGCTAATTTTTCTGTTTTAGTAGAGAAAGGGTCTCTCTCTTGCAGAGACTTGTCTTGGACTCCTGAGCTCAAGCAATCTACCCATCTCAGCCTCCCAAAGTGCCAGGATTACACACAAGCCACCACACTTAGCTCAAGTTTTCTCTATATTTCCAATTACAGAGTTTCCTATGAGTAAATTATTATTGATACAATATTGTTTATAGTATAAAAGTACCATACGCTTATAATAAAGATGGGCAATCCTTAAGTACGTATATAAATTTTATGGAAATGAAAATCTGAGATCTACTCCCAAATCTGCTTTAACTGTTAAACTGTGCAAAATAGTTTATCTTAAATTTTTCATGTCAAGAATCAAAACTGCCGAGCATAATGGCTCTTGCTTAGCACTTTGGGAAGCCAAGACAGCAGGACTGCTTGCAGTCAGAAGTTCAAAATGAAGACCTGCATCTCTATTTAAAAATTAAAAAAGAAAAATAGAAAAATCATCTGGGCTTGGTGATGCTATACCTGTAGTCCCAGCCACTCGGGAGGCTGAGGCAGGAGGATCAATAGAGCCCAAGAGTTTGAGGTTGTAGTGAGAGGGCAACAAAACGAGACCCTGCCCTCCCAAAGAAAGAATTAAAACTGTAATGTAGTTCTAATGTCATTATGTTGGATTTAAGGATCAAGTAAGATACTGGATATAAAACCTTTTTTTTGTTTATTTTGTGAGACAGAATCTCACTCTATGCCTTGAGTACAGCCACCTCAAAATCTTGGGTTCAAGTGATCCCAAGACTCCTCAGCCTCCCGAGTAGCTGGGACTACAGGCCACAATGCTCAGCTAGTTTTTCTATTTTCAGTATAGACAGGGTCTCACTCTAGCTCAGGATGGTCTCAAACTCATGAGCTCAGGCAATCCATCTACCTCAGCTTCCCAGAGTCCTAGGATTACAGGTGTGAGCCACTGTACCCAGCCCTCCGGATATAAAAACTATTTTCAAAAAGTATAGAATATTTAGCAAATTGAAGATCTTCTGTAGTTCAGCTAGGTTAGAGGACTGAGTGGCTTCTCCTTCCCATTTTGTTGAGGAGGTATCAATTCTGTGCTTAGTTGGGTATAAAATTATATACTCCCAAATTATACAATGAAACTTTCATCCTTAATCTATACTATGAAAAAGTCCCCCTTGAGAGCTCAATTTAAAGTCTTTTGATGTTCTAAAATATAACTTATCTCATAATAAATACCATTTAATAGCAATACAAATTATAAACTTATAGGATAACACCATTTTTAAATTTATTACTTGTTTCATGTATTCCTAAGTAGACATTTAACAACTAGGTATTTTATAATTTTGCAATGCAAATTCTCTTATTCAAATGACTAACGATGTAAACCTTAAAAGAATTATGTAAGTCTTAACTAAATATAAGGAGATAAACTGAACTCGCATTTCATTCTGCCAGAGTTACAGATTAACTATGTGGTATTTGTTTTTCTTTTAAAGTTTAAATGGCTTAAAAATTGGTCATTCCTACCTTCAGTTTGAATTCAAGCTGCGGCATGACAGATAATAACAAATGAGGATCTATAGCAAAAAGTTCCTGAATCAGATCAAATACATGTTCTGACAAATCACTTACTGACGATCTTCCCAGCACCAGGACTTGATTGAAAAACTACAGGAGATATTAAAAACAAAAATAATATATACATTTCACTTAAAAGCTTATTTTCCATAAGCTTTCTACAAACATGGTTTAAAAAAACTACAGTATAGTTAGGCACTGCATATATAACTATGGGGGTGTGTGACAAAGTATAGGTATTTGAATTACTAACATATGATAGTCTCAACAGCAGAAGAAATAAGCCTCAATAATATCACGAATGTTTAAAAAGTAAAATAAGAATTGAGATGTTGGCTATATTTTGAATAAGACTACCATTTCTAGGAATCTTATTTACTCCCTCCCTTTTTTTGAGACAGATTATGTTGCTCTTGGTAGAGTGCTGTGGTATCACAACTCACAGTAACCACAAACTCTTGGGCTTAAGAGATTCTCTTGCCTTGGCCTCCCAAGTAACTAGGACTCACCATAATGCCTGGCTATTTCGTTGTTGGAGTTGCTATTGTTGTTTAGCAGGTCCTGGCTGGGTTCAAACCCACCAGCCCAGGTGAATGTGGCCGGCGCCCTAACCACTGACCTATGGGCGCCAAGCCTAGGAATCTAATTTTTCATTAAAACAAAACAATGTAGATAGTTTGTGTAGTTCATCACAGGGAATTTTACAGATAAATTTCCGTGTAGCAGAGTAAAATGTTTAAGTGTCAATTTTTAATTTTTCTTTAATCTAATTTTTCATTATTTAGTAATAAAAGGTACTTAAAGGTAAAGGATGAGGCTTTATGTTTATTTTTGGTATTTAATACCTAGAGAAAGGCAAACACATTTTGACTCAAATGATAAAATGTTGATACAAAAGGTCAACTGATAATTTAAAAGAATGCTAAGGCGAAACAAAGAGAATATAATACCAAGAGCACAAATTAAAAGATATTACCATCAATACCCCAAAACTCTCATCCACATTTAGAAAAAAATAACTTAAAAATGCCAAAAGGGTAGTTGTATGCAACTGATACAAGTATATATTTCTGGTAGTACCATATACAGATGTATTTCCTTTCAAAAGCAAAAGAGTTAGAAATATTCCTATTTACTATGCAGACCTTGAAAACAAAATGAAGATAGTTTTCAAAACACACACGCACAAGCATAGAACACTAATTCTGAAAGGACTATATGAGAACTTTTTGGTGACAGTTATTTCTGAAACTTGAGAATAGGGTGTTCAAGGTTGAAGAGGGTCACTTTTCACTGTATACAATTTTGTACTATTTGAAAAAAAATTGCAACCTGTTTAAATACTTGGTAATAGAAATGATACTAATATAACACATAAATACCATGTAAATTAAAAAACTTTCATTTAGGCTTGGCACCCATGCTCAATGGTTAAGGCGCTGGCCACATACACTGGGGCTGGCAGGTTCGAACCCGGCCCCAGCCTGCTAAACAATGACAACTACAAAAAAAAAATTAGCCGGACGTTGTGGTGGGTACCTGTAGTCCCAGCTACTTGGGCAGCTGAGGCAAGAGAATCTCTTAAGACCAAGAGTGTGAGGTTGCTATGAGCTGTGATGCCATGGCACTCTACTGAGAGTGACATAGTGAGACTGTCTCCAAAAAAAAAAAAATTCTCATATAGGTTTTATCTGAGAAAAGTAATTCATCAATAGATAAACGCAACACTCACAAAGATGATTAGTAAAGTAAAAAAAAACACTGATAAAAATCTAAATGCATAACAATAGGGAAATGGGAATGTATTAATTTGGAGGAACATTATTTATATATAAGTGAAAACAATACAAAACTTGTTATCAAGTATGTAGGAAAATAGATATAAACATGACCAAATGTCAAATGGAACTGTTACATTGAGATAGAAGAAATACAAATTTTTACCCAAATTGATTTTTAGTTAAAAAAAACAAAACAAAACAAACCTCTACTCAATAGTTTATTAAGAGTATTTTTATTATTACATATAACAACTATTCAAAAGAGGAAGAAACAGAAATATTTCAGGAGAATGACCTAGAAAATATAAAGAGGAAAATACACAGATAAAGGAAGACATAGAAACCCAAAAATAAATGTGCAGGGGTACAGGGAAAAAGTGAAAAAAAGATCAGCCTAACTAGGTAACAATAAAGTAAACAAAAATAGAAATGCAGGTAAGGGGGGAGTTAGAGATAAGTTTTCATGAAGTACCATCTACTATCTTGTGCCATTTTAAAACAATGCCATGAAACTGATACTGCATTTCTCTAACTTTGGTTACGTAAGTTCTTTGGTATTTGCTCTAAATGCTTGAAATTATTTACAGGCTAAATAAATAAGAATTATACAATTACGGACTAAATATAGACAGAAATACATACATTGGCAATGCATGCCTCAATAGTCTGGACGGTCCTTTTCAACAGGACTTTTGCAAGGTCGAAGGACTGTTTATTTAAGTTCTGGAAAACAATAAAAATATGTAAAGTTATAAATAATTTAGTAAACCTATTAATGAGACAACACCATTAAAATGCTGTAGTCTTTAAATCTACTAAAAATATGAAGCAAAAAATATAACTGAATTCCATTCAAGTTCTTACCCAACGTCCTCTAGGCATGTGGTCCTAAACGTAGTAACTAAATTTAAACAAATTAAACTTAATTATGAATCAAAAACTAAAAGGTATTTAGATAAGTTTGCCAAAAGTGCAGTCCTACATTAAATTTTTGATGCAGACCTAAGGGTTTTTGGTTTAGCCAAAGTGAAATGGCCGCTACATCCATGTATCCTAGATACAAACATACCTCCAACTCATTAACTATTTCACTATTTAATTAATCAATGTGATTCTGAAGTAAGTAGACCTGGAAGGTTTTCCAAATAAAAAGATTACTTGATTAATTATATTTTTGAAATGTTGATTATAATGCTTCCTTTTCAAGAGTCCCAATATAGGCACGGTGCCTGTGGCTCAACGGGCTAAAGCGCCAGCCACGTACACCTGAGCTGGCGGGTTCGAATCCAGCCCGGACCCGCCAAATAATGACGGCTCTAACCAAAAAAAAAAAAAATGGCCAGGTGTTGTGGCAGCCACCTGTAATCCCAGCTACTTGGGAGGCAGATTGGAGGTTGCTGTGAGCTGTGATGCTAGGGCGCTCTATCCAGGGTGACAGCTTGAGGCTCTGTCTCAAAAAAACAAAAACAAAACAAACAAAATTGTCTACCTAGATGTAAACACTAAATATGCTGTCCATCCCTCGCTGTCTTTGTCTTATTTTGCCTGAAAATAAATCTAAAAATAGCTGGGAGTTGAGGCAGGCGCCTGTAGTCCCAGTTACTTGGGAGGCTGAGGCAAGAGGATCGCCTGAGCCCAAGAATTTGAGGTTGCTGTGAGCTATGATGCAACTTTCTGCTGAGGGCGAGAAAGTGAAACTCTGTCTCAAAAAAAAAAAAAAAAGAAGAAAAAGGAAATGATGCAGGCTTATGTTGGGTATTGGGCTTCATGTGTCCAAACTGCTGGGGGCTTTGCAAGACTAGAACCTTTTAATAGGAAAGACTTGCCCCTCTCGCCCAGGTATGCTATCTTCAAGACCAAAAGGGACCATGCCACGTCCACACCTGCTTTCTTCTCTGTGATGGAGGCTCCAAGGGAAGCAGACAGCAGCTCTCTGCTCTGGGAGGTTTGTACTCTCCTAGACTATGTCAGAAAACAGTCTTCTAGGCAAAAGTTCCCAAATCTTCATCCTGACCTCGTGTTTAGTCCCGCTCCCTGAGTTCCTTGCTGCCAACTCTGCATTATAATTTGCATCCTGGACACTATAAGGAGAAGGAAGTTCCCCAACAGACCCACCTTGAACAGACAGGCCTTGAACCTGAGCTGACAACTCCATGGGGCAAATCATCTGTCTCTCTCCTCCAGAGATTTAGCACTCTGCCTGCCACCTGGAACCCTATAGTAGCTCTCAAATGGCCACCTATGCCCATGCACAAGAAAGTGAGGGAGGGGTCAGTGTCAGTGTTCTTAGCAGGCTCTCCAGTCATTCTGATGCTCATCAAAGTGTGGAATCCACTTCTTTGAGTGGTGACCTGTTTTTTGTTATTAAAGCAGAAACACTAACCATCCACTCATGTAGAGCCCTTGGAGGAATGGCCATGGGAATCTGGGGGCAGAGGAGGTCCTGGAGGACATCAACTACCCAGTTAAGCAGAGAAGGACAATTCTTGCACTTAAAGAAAATAAAAATAAGCTGGAACATATTCTTCTTAGCAAAGTATCTTAAGAATGGAAGAAAAAGTATCCAATGTACTCAGCCATACAGGGCTGAGTATGAAAGCTATACCCAATTCTGGCCCAAGAATAGGGGAAAGGGGATAGGGAGGGGAGGGGAGAGGATGGATGGAGGGAGGGTAATTGGTGGAACCACACCTATGGTGCATCTTACAAGGGTACATGTGAAATTTACTAAATGTACAGTACAAATGTCTTAACACTATAACTAAGAAAATGCTGTGAAGGCTATCCTAACCTGTTTGATGAAAATATTTCAAATTGACAAATCAAAAAAAACTTTAAACCCACCTATAACCTGTTAAGTACATGCCCCCTTACTCAACACCCCAGTTTTGAGATATCCTGCCTTTTCAGGCCAAACCAATGTACACTTTCCATCTATAAATTTATGACTTTATGTGTAATTCCCGTCTCCCTAAAATGTATAAAACCAACTCCATAAATGTAGCCTAGGTACCTCAGGCACATTTTCTCAAAACCTCTTAAAAATGTGCTCTGGGTCATCAGTCACACTTACTTGGCTCAGAATTAACCTCTTTAAATTATTTTACAGTTTGGATTTTTTTTCGAGACAGAGCCTCAAGCTGTCACCCTGGGTAGAGTGCCGTGGCATCACAGCTCACAGCAACCTCCAATTCCTGGAGTCAAGCGAGTCTCCTGCTTCCGCCTCCCAAGTAGCTGGGACTACAGGAGCCCACCACAACGCCTGGCCATTTTTTGGTTGCAGCCGTCATTGTTGTTTGGCGGGCCCGGGCTGGATTCCAACCCGCCAGCTCAGGTGTACGTGGCTGGCGCCTTAGCCCGTTGAGCCACAGGTGCCGAGCCTGGATTTTTTTTTCTGTTAACACAGTAATGAAAATATTCACTGGCCCTACAAATGCTTAATTAATGTTTATAGTAATACAACCTGTGAACAAATGAACTGTAAAAAGATATTCCTAGAACATTTGGGAGGAATCGAACATGTTCTGCATAATAAGTTATTGCTAATTTTACTGGTATTAGTTTCCTATTGCGCCTGTAACAAATTACCATAAACATGTGTCTTAAAACAACATAAATTTTTATTGTATGATTCTAAGGGACAGGAGTCAGAAGTTTACTCACTGGACTAAAATCAAGGTATTGGCAGAACTGTGTTTCTTCTGGAAGCTCTAGGGGAGAAGGCATTTCCTTGCCTTTTCTGACTTCTAGGAACTGCTTGTGTGCCTGACCTCCTGGCCTCCCGTCACTCTGAACTTTGTTTCTGTAGTCACATCGCCTTCTCTGACTTCAACCCTCCTGCCTACATGGAATGTGTGTGATTACATTGGCTCTACCTGGATAATCTGGAATACTTTGCCTATCTGAAGATCCTTAACATGATCGTATCTGCAAAGTCCCTCTTGTCACCTAAGGTAACTTATTCACAGGTTTGGGGATTACAACATAGGCATCGTTGGGAGGCCATTGTAGTTGTGATACAGGTATCATGATAATATTTTTTTTTTTTTTTTTTGAGACAGAGCCTCAAGCTGTCACCCTGGATAGAGTGCCATGGCATCACAGCTCAAAGCAACCTCCAATTACTGGGCTCAAGCGATTCTCCTGCCTCCGCCTCTCAAGTAGCTGGGACTACAGGCACCGCCACAACGCCCAGCATTTTTTGGTTGCAGCCGTCATTGTTGTTTCGCGGGGCCGACTGGATTCGAACCCGCCAGCTCAAGTGTATGTGGCTGGCTCCTTAGCCCGTTGAGCCACAGGCACCGAGCCAATTTTTTTTTTTTTTTTTAAAGAGACGGAGTCTTACTTTGTCGCCCTCCGTAAAGTGTTATGGCATCAAAGATTGCGGCAACCTCCAGCTCTTGGCCTTGGGCAATTCTCTTGCCTCAGCCCCCCGAGTGGCTGGGACTATGGGTGCAGGCCACAATGCCCGGCTATTTTTTTATTGTTGTTGCAGTTTTGGCTGGGACCGGGCTCGAGCCCGCCACCCTTGTATATGGGGCCGGTGCCCTACTCAATGAGCCACAGGTGCTGCCCTATCATGATTACTTTTTAAAAAAGTACTTAGAGAGTGAAGTAATTATAGGCAAAACTCTCAGAGAGTGAAGTAATTGTAGGCAAAATGGTTTGCTTTAAAATACTCTAGGAGGCTCGGCGCCTGTGGCTCAACAGGCTAAGGCGCCAGTCACATACACCTGAGCTGGCAGGTTCGAATCCAGCCCGGGCTGCCAAACAACAATGACGAATGCAACCAAAAAACGGCTGGGCGCCTATAGTCCCAGCTACCTGGGAGGTGGAGGCAGGAGACTTGCTTGAGCCCAGGAATTGGAGGTTGCTGTGAACTATGATGCCACGATACTCTACCCAGGGCGACAGCTTGAGGCTCTGTCTCAAAAAAAAACTCTAGGAAAAAAATAAGGAAAAGTAAACCATGATATAAGAATGGCAGAATGAAAGGAGGAAGGGGGTGGGGTCCTGGTGTGTGCCACAGCTTCTGAGGGCAAAACACAATCGTAAGAGGGACTTTACCTAACAAATGCAATCAGTGTAACCTGGTTTCTTGTAGCCTCAATGAATCCCCAACAATAAAAAGGAAAAAAAAAAAAAGAAACTATTTCAAATTGTGTATAAACCCAGCACATTGTACCCCACAATTGCATTAATGTACACAGCTATGATTTAATTTAAAAAAAAAGAAAAAAATAAATAAAGAAAATAAAAATATTTCTCCCTAAAATACTGAAGATTGTTAAGGACACAATGCAGGGGAATATTCTGCCTCAGCCTTTAACTGCCTGATGGCAGGACATAAATCCTCTACTAGAGACAACTTACAGGCTCAGAGAAGGTACCAGCAGACACCAGAGGAATCGGTGATTGTGCATTTTTCTGCCTTTAAAAATAGAGCTGCTTTATCCTTTGTCTTGTCACTATATAAAATTTATGGTTGTATTAAATACTACTTAAACGAAGCCCAGAATCCACTGCCTTAAGAGAAATATTTCTGAACTGAGACCTCTCCTGAGTAATATATACACCATGTATTAATAAACCTTTGCTTGGTTTAAAAAAAAAAAGAGAAAAAGAAAAGAAAGAGGAAACAGAGAAGAATGATACAGGTCTGAATCATCCCTTTTCCCTTAACATTAACTATACAGCCTCCTCCACTCCCCTTTTTGAGACAGAGTCTCACTTTGTCACCCCGGTAGAATGCTCAAACTCTTGGGCTCAAGCACTTCTCTTGCCTCAGCCTCCCAAGTAGCTGGGACTACAGACGCCCGCAACAATGCCCGGCTGTTTTTAGAGACGACGTCTTGCTCTGGCTTAGGCTGGTCTCAAACCTGTGAGTTCAGGCCATCCACCCACCTCAGCCTCCCAGAGTGCTAGGATTACCGGCATGAGCCAGCACGCCCGGCCTACAGCTCCCCTTTTTTTGCCAAACATTTTTCTGAAAGTGCCTAAGAAAAATGTACTACATGAGTTCTGCTTATGTTCTACATCTATGTTACAAAGGAAGAAATACATTTCTTTTCCAAATCAAACTATCTAAAAAGACAATTACCCAAACTCTTATATTTCTAGATTAGTTATAAATAGTGAATATGAAACATTTTAGTTTCCAGAAAACAAGCAGCACTTAACTGAATGAAATTCTTACATAATATGTTAATCAATATATTTTGTGAAAGTAATACCTACAAAACTAATTAATATATATTAATCTGTTTTATTTAGGGCTGGAGAGTAATAGTGGGTATAATTACTGGGATTGCAAATGATCACAAAATAATTGTTCATTCTTATGAGCAGCACTACTGCCTTTAAATATGAACGTTTAATATTGTCATATTTTACAGACCTTATGTGCAGGAATGAGGTTAATGAGAATAGAGTCTAATAATTCTTGAGTAACTCCATCACCTTCCATGATGATAGAACTCATCAAGTCTAGCATGTGCATTTGTACCTTCTTATTGTGGCTGTTGCTTAAAAAAAGAAAAAGAAAAGAAAGAAAATTCAGGTATATAAAAAGAAAATTAAAACTTTCCAGTTTAAAACAATAATCTCAGACATAAAGGATTTTCACTTAAGGAAACACTGCCAATATGACAAAGAAATTTTGGTTGCACTTTATTTTCTCTTTTTGTTTACTATCACAGATGTAAGGTATTGCTGTATTTTACAAAAACAAAGACCAACCTAATTTCTAATAAAGTATATTTTCTTCAATTCATGTTAAAAAAAAGAAGAGAAAGACCTTATAATGAATTCAAGTCTCTATACTCTAAGAATGAGTTAAGTTCAAAGCAGGAACACTTCTGCTTACATGCCCCAGACATTACTATTTATCATTCATTCATTAATTTATAGATAGGAGTCTCACTCTGTTGCCCTAGGTAGAGTGCCATGGTGTCATAGCTCACAGCAACCTCAAATTCTTGGGCTCAAGCAATCCTCCTGCTTTAGCCTCTTGACTAGCTGGACTATCGGCAACTACCACAACATCTGGCTCTTTACTTTTTTTTTTTTTTTTTTTTTTTTTTAAGTAGAGATGGGGTCTTGCTCTTACTCAGGCTGGTCTCAAACTCCTGAGCTCAAGAGATCCACCCACCTCAGCCACCACAAATTTTAAAAAGTGATAAAACTTTTAAGAGAACAAAAGAGTACAACATAATGAATGTAGACAGTTTTTTCAACCTCCCCCCCCCTTAGACTTTAATAAATTCCTCAAATGAAGATAAAAACTTACTTACTTATTTATTTATTGAGACAGAGTTTCATTTTGCCACCCTCAGTAGAGGGCCATAGCGTCCGTCATAGCTCATAGCAACTTCAAACTCTTGGGCTCAAGCGATTCTCTTATCTCAGCCTCCCAAATAGCTGGGACTATAGGTGCCTGGCATAATGTCCAGCTATTTTTAGAGATGAGCATTGCTCAGGCAGATCTCAAACCTGTGAGCTCAGGCAATCCACCCACCTTGGCATACCAGAGTGCTAGGATTAGATTACAGGTGTGGACCACCGGGCCCAGCCTAATGAAAACATAAACATCCCACAAAGCGTAAGCCAACACAAGTGATTTTTGCCATATCTTTGCCACTACTGAAAATCAAAGTCTGGGCAGTGCCGTAGCTCAGTGGGTAGGGCGCCAGCCACATCCACTGAGGCTGGCGGGTTCAAACCTGGCCCAGGCCAGTTAAAAATCAACAATGACGGCCCGGCACCTGTGGCTCAACGGGCTAAGGCGCCAGCCACGTACACCTGAGCTGACAGGTTCGAATCCAGCCCCGGCCTGCCAAACAACAATGATGGCTGCAACCAAAAAATGGCCGGGCGTTGTGGCGGGTGCCTATAGTCCCAGCTACTTGGGAGGTGGAGGCAGGAGACTCGCTTGAGCCCAGGAATTGGAGGTAGCTGTGAGCTATAATGCCACGACACTCTATCCAGGGTGACAGCTTGAGGCTCTGTCTCAAAAAAAAAAAAAAAAAAACACGACAACTGCAACAACAACAACAAAAAAAAGCAGCCAGGCATTGTGCTGGGCGCTTGTAGTCCCAACTATGCGGGAGTCTGAGGCAAGAGAATCACTTAAGCCCAAGAGTTGGAGGTTGCTGTGAGCTCTGACAGCATAGTACTTTACCCAGGGCGAAAGTTTGAGACTCTGTCTCAGAAAAAAAAAAAAAAGAAAGAAAATCAAAAGTCTGACCTAAAATGGTTACAACAACTTGTAACTAGAAGGTTTTTAAAATGTCATCCTGGTATCTCTCAAATAATTTCAAATAGACAAATGAAAAAATCAATATGGTATAAAAACTAAGGCCAAGAATCAGTTTCAAGTTGAGGCTTGCCCTTTCTTGTTATTTTTAGTTTGTTTTTAGAGACAAAGTCTTGCTCCATCAACCAGACTGGAATGCTCATATGAGCCTACTGCCTCAGCCACCCGAATAGCTAAAACTACAGACTCTTGCCACCATGTCTACCTGGCTTATTTTTTAATTTTTAGTAGAGATAGGGATCTTGTTATGTTATCCAGGCTGGTCTTGAACTCATGGCCTCAAGTAATCCTCTGGCCTAGGCCTCCCAAAGTACTGGAATTACAGGCATGAGCGACTGTGCCAGGCTTTTCTTACTACTTTTGAAATCTAGTCAGCATATGAAGAGGCTAGCCTGTAGAAAATGAGATATGTGACCCAGTTCTACTACCTTAGTCCATCTCAGCAAAATGCCTGATGTCCTGCCAAATGACTCAAAACACAGTCCAGAAGAAAAATGCCAGGCAGAATACCAGGCTGTATAAAATAGTAGTGGTCTTAAACCAGTGTTTTTTGAAACTTCTTTATCTCACAGCACAATTGAACCTATAATTAAAACCTCTGTGGCACACTTAAATTATATTGATTAAAAAAAAGTTTTAGGCTTGCCTGTGGCTCAACGTGCTAAAGCACCAGCCACGTACACCTGAGCTGGCGGGCTCGAATCCAGCCCGGGCCCGCCAAACAACAATGACGGCTGGAACCAAAAAATGGCTGGGCGTTGTGGCGGGCGCCTGTAGTCCCAGCGACTTGGGAGGTGGAGGCAGGAGACTCGCTTGAGCCCAGGAATTGGAGGTTGCTGTGAGCTGTGATGCCACGGCCCTCTATCCAGGGTGATGGCTTGAGGCTCTGTCTCAAAATAAATAAATAAAAAATAAAAAGTCTCTCAGTATAATAAAAAAAAAAACTGTGCTTTGGACTTCTTTCAAAAATAATTTAATTAATTATTTTAAAAAATTTTCATGGTAGCCAGGTGTTGTGGCAGGCGCCTGTAGTCCCAGCTACTCGGGAGGCTGAGGCAAGAGAATCGCCTAAGCCCAGGAGTTGGAGGTTACTCTGAGCTGTGTGACGCCACGGCACTCTACTGAGGGGGATAAAGCGAGACTCTGTCTCTACATAAGAAAAAAAAATTTTTTCATGGCATACCTAAGATCCTCTCTCACAGTACACTATTGTGCCACAGTGCCACATGGCACACCAGTTGAAAATCACTGTCTTAAATGATCAAGTTTTTTGGTTGTTTGGTTATGCAGTAAAAGCTACCTAGTACAAAGGTAAGGTTTCTTTATTCTATCATTTATTTCAAGGGCCCTACTGCTAGTCAAATGCCACAGGGAGCTTATTCTCACACAGTCTTTCCATAGCTTCAAAAGAAAAAGCTTCTATTCTCAGACCAGGCTGGTCTAATTCAGGTTAACATGAGTCCCACTTTTCCTTTTTTTTTTCCTTTTATTGAGCCAGAGTCTCACTTTGTCACCCTCAGTACAGTGCTGTGACATCATTGCTCACAGCAACTTCAAACTATTGGGCTCAAGCAATTCTCTTGCCTCAGCCACCCTTAGTAGCTTGGACTATAGGTGTCCACCATGAGGCCCAGCTATTTTTTTGTTGTTGTTTGTTTGTTTGTTTAGCAGGCCAGGGCTGGGTTCAAGTGGCACCCTAGCCACTAAGCTACTAAGCTACCTACTTTTCTATCTAAGGAAAAGGAATACCTGATCATGATAGAATATTCATAAGAATGCACAGAAAACTCTAGAAATGTTCTCCCCAACATGCACACTATTAGCCATGTGTAAAGTATGAAAAGGGCCACATATTGAAATAATACTTCTAGACAGAGTGAAGTAAATATATTATTAAAATGAATTTTACCTGTTTTATTTTACCTTCTTAATGTGGCTGCTAGAAAGTTTAAAATTTGTGTGAATTATGTTCATTTACACATAATACTCTAGAAGACATCTCACAGGTTGTTTTATTACACAGAAAACTAATGTACTGAAATTGAAATATGGGCTTTCCTAACTAGCAATTTGTACTTAAATTAGACACCACATGGGGTGGGGAACCTGAGGCCTTAGGGCTCCATGTGGCCTTCTGGATCCTTGAGTGTGGCCTTTTGACTGAATCCAAAGTATACAAAACAAATCTTTTTAATAAAGTACTACCAAAGTTTAGTACTTCATTGTATAAAGCCTCACACTATCTGCTTTACAACTATATGTCGTTGCCTCTATCATCAAAATAAAGGCTCTGCTTTATATTTCTATACTGTTCCATAGCTCCCAACACAAGACTGGGGGACAGAAGAGTTAACCACTAAACTGATACTGTAATTAAAAATGAAAGTATAAGGGCAAAGTCAGCTTTCAGACAACAGAGATACTGTTTATTTCTCTCTTCATATTAAGTCTTCTAAATAAAACTCCTCTTAACTCTAAAAGATCTTAGTATATATGTAGAATACATGATACTTCAAAATACACAGCAAGGAAAAAAGACAAAAATGCTTAAAAGATAACTTACTTGATCACTGAGAAGAGAGTCCTAAAAAGCTGAATAAAAATTTCATTGCAATCTTCCAAGTCAAAGCAGATGTTATACGACTTAACCCAAGCTAAATTCTTAAATAAATAAAAATAATCATTTAATTACACATATATAGAATAGTTATACAAAAGCAAACTCATTAGTAAAATGTAATTTTTAGAATTAGAAATCTATAATAAAGCCCAGAAAAACAAAATACATAAAATTACAAATGTTAAATCCTCTGGCCTAGGCTAGTACTCTGACCTTTAAAAATATACATACATGGGCTCGGTATCTGTACCACAGTGGTTATGGCACCGGCCACATGCATGGAGATTGGCGGGTTCGAACCCAGCCCAGGCCAGCTAAACAACAATGACAACTCAACAAAAAATAGCCAAGCTGGTGGCACCTATGGCTCAGTGGGTAGGGCGCCGGCCCCATATACCGAGGGTGGCGGTTTCAAACCCTGCCCTGGTCAAACTGCAACAAAAAAACAGCCGGGGTTTGTTGTGGCAGGCGCCTGTAATCCCAGCTACTCGGGAACCTGGCAAGAGAATCGCCTAAGCCCAGGAGTTGGAAGATGCTATGAGCTGTGTGATGCCACGGCACTCTACCAAGGGCGATAAAGTGAGACTGTCTCTACCAAAAAAAAAAAAAGAAAAGAAAAGAAAAAAAATAGCCAAGTGTTGTCAAGTGTTGTGGCAGGTGCCTGTAGTCCCAGCTACTTGAGAGGTTGACACAAATCACTTAAGCCCAAGAGTTTGAGGTTGCTGTGAGCTATGACGCCACAGCACTCTACCGAGGGTGATATGGTAAAACTCTACCTCAAAAAAAAGAAAAAAAAAAATACACACACACACACATATAACAGCATCAATTCTCTCAAATTGAAAAATACTAAATATTTTTGTGTTGGTAGATACACACATAAAAATTTCAGGAGCAGGTTCGGCACCTGTGGCTCAACGGGCTAGGGCGCCAGCCACGTACACCTGAGCTGGCGGGTTCGAATCCAGCCCGGGCCCGCCAAACAACAATGACGGCTGCAACTGAAAAATAGCCGGGTGTTGTGGCGGGCGCCTGTAGTCCCAGCTACTTGGGAGGCGGAGGCAGGAGACTCGCTTGAGCCCAGGAGTTGGAGGTTGCTGTGAGTTGTGATGCCACAGCATTCTATCCAGGGTGACAGCTTGAG
>CAUYRH010102425.1:0-74420 GCA_963574655.1 Perodicticus potto | reverse complement strand
TTGTGAAGAAGGTATTGTGGGACCTTTCGCCATTGTAGAGTTTAGTATGTGGTTCAAAGTTTCTGCTTGAGTTTACTTCTATGGTGGGGGTTTGCACTGGTCGTTATGGAGGATAGGTCTGAGGATATCCTGGAGAGCTGGTTTGGTTACAGTGAATTTCTTCAACATATGGATGTTGTTAAAGTATTTAATTTCTCTGTCATAAATGAAACTCAGTTTGGCTGGATAGAGGATCCTGGGTTGGAATTTATTTTGTTTTAGGAGGTTGATGGCTGAAGTCCACTCCCTTCTGGCCTGGAATGTTTGAGCAGAAAGATCTGCAGTTATTCTAATATTCTTCCCCTTGTATGTAATGGATTTCTTGCATCTGGTCCCATCTCACCTGAATCATCCAGATCATCAAAGACAAATTGAACATCACTTATTTAAAAAATAGGCTTTAGACTACTCTACAGCTGTGTTGGAAAATGCTAAGAGCAGGGCATGAACTTCTCTAATATAACAGGAATAGAAAAGAAAATGCCTTTTATGTACATTTAGTACACAATGCCATAAACATGGAACTTAACAAAATTTTTTTTAAAAGCCTTTGCTTTGAATATTCTCTGCTCCTTGTAAATATTCAACATTGTATGAAACAACATTTCCCCAATTTCTGAATACATGATCAGAAATGTTTCCCATTAAGCAAAACATACAGACCATTTTATGCCTTTGCCCACTTTCTATTGCTTTTAGATCAATGTCTAATGAACAGAATTATACAGAAGGTACAAAATATTACAAAATGAAAAATCTTTTTTCATGGTTAGGGGTTTATATTGTCAGTATTATTTTGCCTAAAATGGACACAACACTTTTAATCCATATGGTCTAATTCTAAATTCATGTAGCTTCCCCTAAAATAACAGAATTATTTGGTTCACATTTGAGATCTATTAAAATTATATATAAATCATACTGGAGTTTTTCAAATAATATATTCCTTAGATTTATTAAATTCAAATAAAAGTCTTTTCTATGCTATCTAGAATCAAGTTAACAGTGCAATTTATATAAAAGAAATTGTCACAGCTTACAAACACCACCTTGGCAGTAACTAAGTTCAATTTGTTATTTTTTAGGAAAAGCTATATTTTCTCACATTGTATCTTTTAAAAATGTGCTTAGAGTTTTATGTACATTACTCAGTTATCAAAATCTTCCCAGATGTCTCTCTCTCACTCATGAAAATAATCACCAGAGCAGAAACAAACAAACAAAAAAAGTGATTTACCATAACCAGGTAGGCTTCATCCCAGAAATGCAAAGTTGGTTCTACATACCTGAATGTATAAAGTAATTAATTCATCATATGAACAGAAACAAAAACAAAGAGCATATGATGTTCTCAATAGATGTGGAAAAAGTACTCGATAAAATACAGCACCCTTTTTTGATAAGAACACTTAAGAAAATTAGCATAGATGGGACATACCTAAAAATTATAGAAGTCATCTATAACAAACCCACAGCCATCATCATACTGAATGGCAAAAGAGTGAAATAATTCCTGCTTAGAACTAGAACTAGACAAGGTTGCCCACTTTCACCACTACAATTCAACATAATGCTGGAAGTCTAAGCCGAGCAATCAGACAAGAGAAGGAAACCCTGGGTACCCAAATGGGGAAGAGGTCAAACTACCACTCTTTGCTGATGATATGATTTTATACCTAGATAACCACAAAGACTTAATCAAGACTCCTAGATTTGGTAAATAAATACAGCAACATCTCAGGTTACAAAATCAATGTACACAAATCAGTAGCTTTTGTATATAGCAACAACAGTCAAGCTAAGAATAAAATCAAGAACATTATACCCTTCACAGTGGCATGAAATAAAATTAAATATCTAGAAATACATTTAACAAACGAGGTGAAAAACCTCTATAAAGACAATTACAAAACACTGAGAAAAGAAATCACAGAAGATATAAACAGATGGATAAACATATCATGCTCATTTATCAGCAGAATCAACATTGTTAAAATGCATATGTTACCCAAAGTGATTTACAGATTTGTGCAATACCCAGTAAAATGCTAGCATCATTTTTAATAGATCTTGAAAAAATATATAAGATCTGACAATTAAATCAGAGTGTTGTCAAATGACACACAAAAACACACAACAGAAATGAATGCTACTCAGCAAGATACCATTCCATGTTGATACCAACTCAGCTGTGAGATGTTGATATGCCCAGTTTATGAAACATTACCAAGTCATTTCAGAAAAGGAGTGCCAAAATTGCTTTCATGGGTAAACTAGGCACTGGCATCAGTCCATAGCTTCCCAAGGGGAATACTTCAAAGGTGACCATAATGATATTCAACAATGAGGTGTGTAATTGTCAGACCTTGTAGTTCCATGCTTTATATGGAGTCAGAAAAGACTCCAAATAGCCAATGCAATCTTATGTATAAGAACAAATCTGGAGGCATCATTTTACCAGACTTTAAGCTATACTATAGGGCAATAGTAATCAAAATAGTATGGTATTGGCATAGAAATGGAGACATAGACCTATGGATTGGAGCAGAGAACCCAGATATGAAACTATCTTCATATTGCCATTTGATCTTTGACAGGGCAAACAAAAACATACACTGGGGGAAGACTCCCTATTCAATAAATGGTACTGGGAAAACTGGATAGCCACATGTGAAAGACTGAAATAGGATGCTCATCTCTCAACACTCACAAAAATTAAATCATGATGGATAACAGACCTAAACCTAAGATGTGAAACTCTAAGAATTCTAGAAGGAAATGTTGGAAAATCTCTCATAGATATCAGCCTAGGCAAAGAATTTATGAAAAAGAGCCCAAAAACAATCACAGTAGAAACAAAAATATATACATAGGTCCCTGATCAAGTAAAAATGTTTCTGCACAGCCAAGGACACAATCAACAGAGTAAGTAGACAATCTACAGAATGGAAGAAAACACTTTGCATGCTACACATCCAATAAAGGGCTGGTAATCAGAATCTACAAAGAACTTAAATCAGCAAGAAAGGATTAAGCAACCTTACTAAAAATGGGCCAAAGCAAAGGATATGAACAGAAACTTTTCTAATGAAGACAGTCAATACATATATGAAAAAATGCTCAACATCTCTAAACATTAAGGAAATGCAAATCAAAACCACAGTGAGACGTCACCCATTTTCAGTGAAAATGGTTCATATCCTAAAATCGGAAAGCAACAGATTCTGGCATAGATGCAGAGAGAAAGGAACACTCATCACTGTTAGTGGGACTGCAAATTACTACCTCTATGAAAAGTAGTTCAGAGATACTTCAAAGAAGTAAAAGTAGACCTACCATTGATCCAGCAATCCCACTACTAGGTATTCACTCAAAAGAGAAAAACATTTTTTATCATAAAGACACATGCACTCAAATGTTCATAGTAGTACATGTCACAATTGCAAAAATGTAGAAACGACCCAAGTGTCCATCTAAAATGTGCGTGCCCTCGTAACACTCAGAGATAAATGAATAAAATATATAAAAAGTAAAACATAAAAACACACAAAAAAGTAAAGTAAAATAAATCATTCACATCCAAAAACACTTTTTATTTTGCAGTTTTATTTTTTTGGCTGGGCTAGGTTTGAACCCACCACCTCCTGTATACGGGGCCGGTGCCCTACTCCTACAGCCACAGGTGCCACCACCCAAAACAATTTTAAACAAAATTTTACATTTTAAAGCACAATGAAGATAAAAGTGGCAAAGTGAGAAACAAAATTTGCAAAATATGATAGGAAAGGAGTTTTTATTATTTTTTCTATAAAGAGCACTTATAAGCCAATAAGAAAAAGATGAATACAAAAGGAACAAGACACAATACATTTTTTTAAGAAGAAATGCAAACAAATAATAAACATGGAGAAAAAAATACTCCTGGCAGGAGGAAAGAAATGAAAATTGAGATTATGAGAAGCCAAAGAGACTATTAAAATTTTTTAATTTGCAAAAATGAATCATTAATCAGTGCTAGCAGAGATGTCAAAGTATAAATTAGTTCAACCTTTAAAATGTGCAAATGTTCTGCTCTTACAATATGAACATGTCTTAAAAATCATCAGAAAATAACTCAAAGACGCATATCAAGCTCATTCACCATCACTGAGCAGTTTTTAATGTCAAATAAATCAGAATTTAAAGTGCCAGTATGTTTTTATTTCAATAGGTATTGGTGCAATCTAAAATGGAAACTATTCCATATTGATATTTATTGATGTCAATAGATTTATTTTGGTTTTCTAGTCAATTACATACCAGGCAATTATCAGTCTGTCACCAGTTTGTGTATTTATGGTGGTGCCTGTGTTCATGTGTGTGTGTAGAACTGCAGATGAGGTATTTTAGGGTGTCAACCAGAACAACCCTACTTGTCACTAGGAAGGACGTACCCATTTCTTCTGGTCAATGGAATGTCAGAGGCTGCCTCTCAACCAATCGCAGAGGCAGAATGACTCCCTCGATTTGACACAGAGAGGTCCTTTTGTCTGGCTGATAGACGTGTTCTGCATGGAGAAAGAGCAGGACTTAACCAATTTAGTTTGGACTAAAATGCTGATTTTTAAAATGTTTTTTTTTTAATTTTCAGTATATTTAAAATTTTTCACCATTGAAGACGTTTTTAACAAGTTATAACAGAAAAGCTGCAATTCACAATAGCAACTAGAATCTTCAAAACCCTGCTAAGAAACATGCAAGATCTTTATGAAGAAACCCAGAAACCTACCGAAGAGTTTTAACAGGGGATGTTAAAATGAAATCTTATGCTGAAGCCAAGTGTATAAAATAGATGCCAATATGTGTTGCACAAACAGATAACAGGCTCCATTGATCAAGCACTTCCTTATGTGAGACATTCAGCCAAGTGCTTCATGTAA
The DNA here is from genome assembly GCA_963574655.1 of Perodicticus potto. Lineage (NCBI taxonomy): Eukaryota > Metazoa > Chordata > Mammalia > Primates > Lorisidae > Perodicticus > Perodicticus potto. Next base: position 69,462 of record CAUYRH010102425.1, on the reverse strand, counting down.
TCCTCCAAGAAGCAGCAAAGTGGGGATTACCATAATTCTTGCTTTACAGATGACAGCAGCATGGAAGGTTGAGATTCTCTGTCAGGATCAGAGTGTTAGGAAGTCATGCCTGGCTCCAGAACCCAGGATCTTTGTTGATCTGCAAAACCTCCATCATTTCAGCAGGGTGGGGTTCTGGAGCCCTGCCTCTTGACATTCAATTTTTCTTACATTCCATTGGGCCTACTATTCTGCTTTTGTCTAACTTTATTTTTTTTAAGGTCTGCTGGTGCTAAGCAGCATAAGGATGCAGAAGGAAACAAGATGGGCTGGGTGTGATCTTGCACACCTGTAATCGCAGCTACTCAGGAAGCTCAGGTGGGAGGATTGCTTCAGCACAGAGTTCAAGGCTAGCCTGGGGAACATATTGAGACTCCTCTTTTTAAAAAGCAAACCAAAACAACAACAAAAGAAACAGGGTGAAAGGGCCCCAAGGGGTAAATGAGGGCAAAGGATGGGTGTCTCATGCTCAATCAAGAAAATCTGCTTCTGGAGCTAATTCTTGAAGGGTCTGTGATTTGCTTTTGTAAGAGAGATGACTTCCTGCCTCAGACAAGAGGGTAAAAAACTCTAGAATACAACACACTAAGGTTCAAATCTCAGCTCTACCACTTAGTTGATGGATGAACTTAGGAAAGTTATTCGATTTCTCTGGACTTCAGTTTCTTTATCCAATAAAAAAAAGGGGTTGTCAAGGTTAAATGAGGTAATGCACAAACAGCATGTAACAGAGAGGTCAGCATACGGTAAACATAAATTAGAACCTACCTGTTATCATCATTGTCATTGTGATCATTATCATCAACATTCTTAGAGCTCAGAAGCCACCCCCCACCCTCGATGCCTAAGCCTTGCTGCAGCTCTGGTCGAGCAAGGCAAATTCCCCTCAGCAGGGGGCTGGGCACACCCCCTGCACCATGGCATTGCATTTCTCATTCTCTATGGCTCACGCTAGACCAGGACCTGGGAAATACCCACTCCACCAGGCCCTTGCACAGATCTCACAACCAAGACTTGTTTGTAGAAGGCTGAACAAGAGACTGATGACTCAAGATAAGATAGGCAATCAGCTCCGACTCGCCACTGCAGACTTCTGGTCTACTTATAAAATGAGTCTTGTCATTTATTTGACAGTCCCCAGGATTTCACAGAAGGGGAGGGACAAAAAAAAGCTAAGCCCCCAACAGAGTGTTGCTAATAGCTTTAAGTGTGGAGGTTGCTGTTCTGGGGTCCCCAGGGCTTGTTCGAGCCCTCAGACATCCTGGCTGTCTCCAGTCATGTCAGCCCAGGTTTGCTGAGTGCTGGCTATGAGGAAAGGGATCTGGGTGGTTTTCCTTTTTAGTGGACAGCAAGGTATTTCTATTTGAAATGAATTCAGTCTTGTTCCAGAAATTTAGCTCAAAGTAGTAAAGTCGAATCTGCACAACTCTAGCATCCAACTTCTCTTTACCCTTCTCTTCACTAAGTGGTCAGGAGCATGCATGGTGTTTGCCAGCAAATATCTAGATTCAAACCACTTAAACAGTGTGTCACCCCAGTTTTCTCTATGTTGCTTCTATTTACATAGGATTGAGATGGATCAATGAGATGGTACACATAAATCATCCAGAACTGTGTGCACCTCACTAAATTAGTACCAAAGAAAAGATCTGGTAAGGCAGAAGATGTTTGGGTCATTTTACCTGCTTCACATAGAGTTTTCCCATGCATCAGATAGCCTTAGAATTCAGTTCTGCAATGCCATAGTCATGAGGAGAGGGTGGCCCCACCCAGCCATGGCACAGGGCAACTCACCGTGCCCATGGAGGCCTGGGGTCTCCACAAGGCTGTCCCCCAGCTGGAAGCCTACTCCTTTATAGTGGACAACCTCCCCACTCACCTCGTGCTTTGGTGTGGCTTGCTTTTCTTGGTATCCTCAGCACCCAGAACAAAACTTGGCTCAAAGACGAGGCTTGATGAATATCTACTGAATGAATGGTGGAAAGAATGAGTGACACAAAAGATAGACAACAAAGGGAGAAAACCGTAACAGCTGTAGCAGCTATTTACTCTCCAAGATTGGAATAAACACCACCTTTTCTTCTTGTAGCTTCTTGCAGCTTTCCTGGTTCCCCATCTCAGCTTCTTTCCACACGCACACCTTGAACTCATGCCTCATCTTCCACTCTCTCGTTATAGAATAGATTTCTCTTTGTATTTTTTCTCATAGGAACCCTATAAAAAGAACATAGGGGAACAGAGTCCACTACCCATGGATGACCCTGCAAGGGTCACTAAGCCTGGGCCAATGGGATCCACTGGGTCCTGGCAGGGGAAAGTTCTCCTTGATGCCAAAGGAACAGAGGACGGACAAAAGGAACAGAATGGGACAAAAGGACTCACATCTAATGCAACCCTAGAAGTAAAGAGTAGGAGAGCACTTAGAAAATTAAAAATAACCAAAAAGCAAAGAAATAGAAAGAAAATTATTGCATAGAGTCCACTATGGCCATCCAATGAGTTAGAGGGTGTGAATGGCATTTCTGTAACATAAACCAATGTCTCTCAAAATGCAGAGTGCACAGGACTCACACAGGGTTCTTGTTAAAATTCCTATTCTGCTGTGACAGATCTGGGGAGAGGCCTGAGATGCTGCATTCCGGTTCCCAGGTGACACTGCTGCTGCTGCCCAGGAACCACACTTTGGGGATGTAGTACAAAAAGCACCCAAAAGCTTCCCACATCTCGTATTTTAAAGATGTGAACAGGCCACCCTGACAATAACTGAAGGAATCTGAGCATTTCTCATTCTCTATGGTTCACGCTAGACCAGGACCTGGGAAATACCCACTCCATCAGACCAGGTCCAAAAGGGTCCTGGTCACGCCTTCCTTCCTCCCATCTCCCAGCCCCCGCTGGACGTTCCCACTCCCCCAGGCAGCCCAAGCTAAAGGGGATCAAGCATCCTCACAGCCCAATTTGACACCTCTAGCTTGATCCTCAGAACTGCATCAGCTCCCACAGCACAAACGGAGAGCAGCAATACAAACATCATGTATGGGCATTCCCTCCAAAGAACACTTTAGCCACACCAAACTAAATGTCCCTGGCTACTGTGCCTTCTAAACAAGAGATGCACATATGTGCCTGCAAGCGTTTCAGCCCCTCTCCTCTCCCCCACCCTCAAACACATATAAACACTAAATTCTGACCACCTGAAGTAATTGGGGTTTATTTGTTTCTTTGTTCCCAAGACTTGACATAGTAGATGTTTGGTAAATGTTTGTTGAATTAATTAACAAAAAGTTTGACTTTTTTGGGCTACTTTGACAAATCAAATTAGATTCTCTTAGGGCAGCCAAATTGCTTTTGCATGACAGCCCAGGTTTTGTGAGCTTCATTGGTTTTTCTTAAGGTAATTGGCAAGCAGGCAGGAAGATTAAAAAAAACCAAAACCATGGTTCATAATATGGGGTGAACAGGATTGGATTATCCTAAATGATAAACACACAGAAATTTCCATACCTGAAGGTATCTTAGACTTTGCCTAGACATGAGATGACACCTGACATGAAGAGGCAGCCTCCACTCCTGTGGCCATGGCAGACATTACAAATCAATTGTGGCACTTTCCCTGCTTCAGATATGGATATGACTTCAGAATCCTGAAGTCATATCAGGAATCCTGAAGTCATATCAGGCCATGGTAGACATTACAAATCAATCGTGGAACTTTCCCTGCTTCTGGATATGTCTTCGGAATCCTTAGTTTTGAATCCAACAATGAGGTTTCTCCACCTGTCCATTAGTGTATCCTAATGCTTCTGCATGTATGCCTGAGTGTGTATTTGCTTTGTATTAATAGTTCACTTGTACAGCTGCACACCTGAGATCCCTTGGCTTCTTGAATTGTGTTGGGTTTAAGGAAAAAGTTCACTTCCCTATGTAGACTGTCAGGAGGACAGGGATCCCAGCTTACTCATTCATCTATGTATTAACTAACTTTCATAAGAACGAGGCACTCAGTAAAATAAATAAATAAATAAATAAATAAATAAATAAATAAATAAATAAATAAATAAAATGAGAACTAGGAACTAGTTTGGCCTGGGTACACTTTTATATCACCAACCCTAATATATGTGTTGATGTGTATAAATGGTGGATGAATGGATAGACAGATGGACAGCTGGATGGATAGAAAAATGTTTGATTAGTCATCTGTAATGGCATGATTCCTAATAGTCCTGAGCCAGGAGACTTGTTTTCTGCCTCTCTTGTCTTTCTGCCTTCCCTTGTTCACGCTGAGCACACTTTACAGATATAGTCCCACCCGTGTGGAGCAGTGCTCCTCACTCTTTCCCTGCTTCTGGATATGACTTCGGAATCCTTAGTTTCTCTAAGAGCCTCTAGAGCAGTGGTTCTCAACCTTCCTAATGCTGCGACCCTTTAATACAGTTCCTGTGGGTTACGACAGGAACCAGTGGTTGAGAACCACTGTTCTAGAGGCTCTTCGATGGTGCCTTTTACACTTTCACCCAATCATGTTTATGGAGAACCTTCCTATGATCAGTAAGGTGCTGTCATCTATTATTTATGCAAAATGCTGTCTTAGACCTTCTACATAAACTGTCTTGCTTGATCTTGAGCTTAGTGGGGCAATGCAGTTGTTGGAAGTCTATTTTACAATTGAGGAAATGGAGGGGAGGCACAGAAAGCCCCCTCGATTGCCTGAGATCACATAATTAAGTTGCAAAGTCGAGACATGAGCCCAGTCCACCTGACTCCCAAGTCTGTGCTCTTACAAAGGGAGCTGTGTGGCTTGGAGTCTCCACAGGAGTCATGGTAAACTGTGAGACTACGCCAAGAAGCAAGAATTTCTGGTTTGTGATTATCTGCTTACAGAGTCATTGTCCCCAAACACAGTGAGGAGGCTTGTCACTTTGCTCTTCCTGCTAATATCAGGAAGGCAAGGCTCCTTGGCCGCACAGTCTCCACTTGCCCAATACTCCCTTGGTGTGGCTAAGCCTTCCGGAGAGCACAGACAGTTTAGACCATAAAAGGACAGAGGATTCCTGTCAGGCTTCACCTAGTTAAGGATTTCTGAGGCTAAAGAGAGCTGCAATCAGGCAGCATCCTTCCTCAGGTCCCACCAACCTCCCACCCCACCCCTCCTGTGCCAGTGGGGGCAGCTGCAGTGTTCCAGCCTGACCACCACTGGGAGTGGGTCTGAGAATGACCCAGGCACTGCATGTCCTCTCCTGCCCCTGAAACAGCCCTTGTCGCCTTGTCTAGCCCAAGGCCACCCAGCTCCCAGCTAAAGTGCCTGAGCCTAGGAAAGCATCACTTTGTGTAATGGTTTAATTATCATGTCAATGTGGCTTCATTAGCATGGCAGCTGTCTCTGCAAATGTGGGAGCCAGGGAGCTCCTGGGGCCCCTGGGGTCAGCCTAATTGATGTAGTGAACAGAATACCCTATTTACTCAACAATGGTTTGGGTTTCTTTTCTGACCTGGGAGGGGAAGTGCTTGCCTGAATTGATAGCAGCTAAATTTTCAGTCCTCCAGGCCTGCCTAGAGCATAGGAAGGTGTCCCACATTAGAAAGAGAAGCTATAGATTTCTATTTCTCCCAGGGAAAGATAGTTTTGGGGGGCCCACATGTGGAAAAAGATATTCCTCGCTCAACAGGAAGTACATGACCAGGTTCTAGGTACTCCTACTTTCCACGTGGGTCAGATTGTTTGTTTCGTTTTCTCTGCTTTGACCCTCCCAGGTAGTTCGAAGTGTAAACTAACTTGCTCTTTAATAGATGTTTGTTGAATGAATAATAACTCACTTTTACTGAACACTGCAGCAGGCAGTACCCTTAAGCGTTACAGGTGTATCAAGGCATTAAACTCTCATCATCTTCTGGGAGGTACTTCTCTGGTTACCTACTGCTGTTATAGCTGACTACACTCAGTGTCTGAAAACAAAACCGTATTGTTTTATGTGTATCTTATAATCCTGTGGGTTAGGAATTTGAACAAGACTTATTCTGCTCCTCTGTGACTGGGCCTCATTTAGGATGACTTGGAGGGCTGGGCATTGGTATAGCTGGAGGCTACCTGGGCCTCTTTCTTTCTGAACACACAGCCTCTTCAAATGGCTAGTTCAGACTTCCTTACAGCATGGTGGTGGCATCAGGGTGGATTCTTCTCTGGCAGTTTAGGGCTCCAGGAGACCAAGGCAGAAACTGGCAATCTTCTTAAAGACCAGGCCTGGGACCAGCACAAAGACACCTCAGTTGACTTTACTGTTCAAAATAATCCCAAGCCTATTTAGATTTAAGGAGGGAGGAAAGGATGCACCCCTTGAATGGAAAAGTATCAAAGAATTTGAGGCCATTTCTAATCCACCCCATATACTATGATTATTTCTAAATACAGATGAAAAGGCCAAAGAGAGGAGGAAAACAACTATCTTGCCTGAGGTCACACAGCTGGTAAAAGGTGGTACTAGGATTTAAACTTAGTCTGCTTCCTGAGCCCTTAATTGCTGCAGACGGTCTATGACCATGGGTAATTCACTCCCCTACTTAGGCCTTGGCTCCTATAAAGTGAAAGGGTGGGGCCATATTCTTTCAAAAGTCTCTTTTAAGTCTCCAGAGATTACTCAGAAAAGTTAAATGAATAGGAAACCAATTTTACAAGTACCTAAATCAATGGTAAGGGGGTGTTTGGGCCTTTGGAATAAATCCAGGGCAACAGGAGTCCCTCTTAGCCTCACTAACTCCTCCCTATAGAGGTTTCACCCTGGAAAGTGGGTAACTCCCCCACCTCTACCAGGCTGTGATTTACATCCTTGAAATTATTCTGGAGTGTGAATCCACCCAGGAACTTTTCCAAGATCTGATTAAGAGAAGGAACGAACACTAAAGGGAGACATTTTGCAGAGGAGAAATTGTCTTGACAGCTTTTGGCTGCCACAAGTCCCCAGCTGATAGGCCCCTGAGGACTGAGGTTGTATAAGCTGGGAGCTGAATGAGAGGGACTAGACCAAGAACTTAAACGTAGTCTTGGGTCACACAGGACAAACTACCAATTGTGACCTTGGGCAAACCACTCGACCTCCCTGTGGCCCATTTTTTTCATCCACAAATAAAGGAATTTGACTTAGCCTTGGAGGACAACTGGGTTTCATCATGGGTACAAAGTGACCTGTGAGTCACGACAGGAACCAGTGGTTGAGAATTGGGGCCTATAGAGGTCCTCAGACTGCAGCAAGACATTGTGCTATAATGGGAAGCTCCCTGCAAATGGAGTTAGCAAGAGATATCTGGGTTCAAATCTCAGATTATCTACTCAGTAGTTTTCTGATCCTTTAAATCTCACTTAATTTTTTTTTTTTTTTTTTTTTTTTTTGAGACAGAGCCTCAAGCTGTCACCCTGGATAGAGTGCCGTGGCATGAAAGCTCACAGCAACCTCCAATTCCTGGGCTCAAGCGAGTCTCTTGCCTCCGCCTCCCAAGTAGCTGGGGCTGCAGGTGCCCGCCACAATGCCCAGCCATTTTTGGTTGCAGCCATCATTGTTGTTTGGCGGGTCCGGGCTGGATTCGAACCCACCAGCTCAGGTGTATGTGGCTGGCGCCTTAGCTCGTTGAGGCACAGGCGCCGAGCCTCACTTAAATTTTTTTAAATGGCCTTTCCATCTGCAAAGTAAGGATCATGAGGCCCTTCTTAGAACTGATGGGTTATTTAAGTGAAATGAGATGGACAAGCTTATCAGCCGAGAACCACGCATGCTGAATCTAAAACCCAGACTCCACCGGGATACACAGTGACTGGTGGGGAGGCCTTTAAAAGGTATCTAAACAGTCTTGGTGTCCGTAGTTAAGTAGTTAGGGCACCAGCCACGTATACCAGGGCTGGTGGGTTCGAACCCAACTTGGGCCTGCTAAACAAAGAAGCAATAACAACAACAAAAATAGCTGGGTTTTGTGGCAGGTGCTTGTAGTCCCAGCTACTAGGGAGGCTGCGGCAAGAGCATCGCTTGAGCCCAAGAGTTTGAGGTTGCTATGAGCTATGACACTACAGTACTCTATAGAGGGAGACAAAGTGAGACTCTGTCTCAATGAAAAAAAAAGAAGATATCTAAACAATTCCTGTGGAGAAAGCAAAGCCCACGTTTTAATGGTAGGTCCCTTTTTAGATAAACTTTAAGTCTGCAGTCAATGCTATAGGCATGACGAAATACAGAAAATATTAATATAAAGAAAGTGCATTTTTCTTCTCTAAAAAATGGAAATAATACAACCTACAAGAAGGCGCATAAAAGTGGGCATGACGTGAGTGGAATTTGCAAAGTACACTTTGTGAGGACTTTAGAACAACTGGCCTTGCAGGGGTTGCAGCCACATCACTCTTACCCACCCTGCGCTGGAGGATGTAAGCTGGAGAAAAAACGTCCATGAATAGAATCAACATAGGAAAAACCTCAAGATCACCCTTTCCTCCTCAGCAGAAATGGCATCTATGAGTAAGTTCTGTGAATATATGTAAATGTGAGGTGTTCTGAGTCTACCTCTGGGAATGTCGGGCAAAGAAAACTGGAGTCTGATGATGTTGTGGCCTAATATTTGTGGGGCGACCTCTCACATTTAGAGCAGCAAAAAAGACAGCAAAGAGACATTTTTCCTGATCCCACTGCAGTGGGATTCAGCACCGTGTAGTGAGCACTAACAATGTGCTGGGCACTGTACAGTGCACTGTGGACGTGCACTAAGGTTCTAAATGCTCAGTAAACTGAAGAGACAAGTCCTGTTATGACCACCATTTTCCAGGAGGGTGCAGAGAGATCTGAAAATGCCCAAGGTCAGACAGCTGTTGCAGTACTGGGGAAAAGCGAGCCTGTCTGGCCCCAGAGCTGGTGCTCCCACTCACACTGCTTCTGAATGACAGACAGACTGGTCATTTTGGCTTTTTTAGGAAAACAACACTGGGTAGGAAAACTATTCTCTTAAGTCAGGGAGGCCTGGGGAATGTTGGATTCAGGGAATCCTGGGTTCAAATCCCAGTTCCAGAACTTCCTATACCCATGACCTGTACAAGAAACCAATTAGCTTTTGTGAGTCTCAGTTTCCTTATCAGTAAAGCAGGCATACTACTAATAATAACACTTACTTGTTCTGATGCCAGGATGAATGAGTTAGGTGTTATACATCCCAGGCTCGGCACCAGGTCTCGCACACACGGTTGGTAGTGAATTCTTATCCATTTCCTCCTCTTTAAAACAGGATTTTAATAAATTTTCAGGCTCCTTCAGATACTTAAAATGGATTTTGGAACTAAAGAGGCTCTAGAATCCACATAAATCCAGTCTCTGTCATACACATAAACCTCTGTAAATACTTGGTCGCCTGGACACAGGACATTTCTTTTTTACATAATATAACTTTTTGATCATAAAAATCCCCTCTGTGCTGAGGGTTTAGGGTTGAGGTGAAAAAAAAAAATAAAGTTCAAATGATTCAGGGATTTAAAAATGAAGATTTCTGCAAACATATAAATAATGTCCACAGATTAAAATTCAGTATTTCCTTTTCCAGTATTCTGTGGGTTCCTGCACTCATCTCCCCAAGATGCTTTTTCCTTTCGTTAGTCCGCACTCCCTACAGATGATTTCTAACTTTGGGTGATCTGCTGACTCTCACTAGCTCTGGTGTCCCTTCTGCCCCCACCTCTGACACCCGCTTCGCATCCTCCCAGCCCCCCACCTTCCACTGGGAATGATCTCTTTATCAATAACCCGACCCTGGAAGCCCAGTGGGTGACTTTTTAGTGCCCCCGACACCAGTGCAGATGGGGGTTTCGGATCCCCAGTGTAATCCCAGCCTGAAATGTTACCGGGAGCCCCACAGCTCTTCAATTACCTCCCTTGGCCTGTCAAGACCACAGCATCTCAAATTCAGTTAGCTGGTCTTTGGGTCTCAGCCAAGGCCCAGCCTCTGCTCCTAATGACAGCCAGCTGAGGGGACACTGAGAGGGGCTAAATTCAATTTGCAGCCCTCCTAATGAGATTAGGGGAGCAGGGTTTTTTATTTTCTCCAAAGTTTGCCATGGGGTGGATGAATGATGGCCCAGGGATGAGCTGTCAACGTCAACAAAGGCTCTGAGCTGAGAGAGGGGGATGGGAGCAAGGGTGGAGAGAGGCCGAGATTTCCCAGACAGAGCAGGGAGCCCTGAGTGAGTGGCCCTGCAGGTGACAATGTCTGGTTGGCAGAGTATCACTCTGTGGACAGGATGCAAAGTTAAGAATGAATCTGGAGAAAAGGTGAATGTCGGTCACAAGCAATATTCCCAAATAGAATCTCTCGCATTTTCCTACTACTTTGGAATTCATTCCCACCCTTTTTTGGACTGACTTTATAAAAGTTACTAAGCAAACTGCATTTCTTAAAATGAGTCAACTGTGAGGCAGCTTCCCTAATAAGAAAGTTCCCACTACCTGAGCTCCTCTCTTGGCTGAGTGCACCCGTGGCTCTCCCCAAAGGGTAGCTGCCACTGAGTTAGAGTCTGGAGTCCAAGAGGACCGCCATGTCGGCGTTGTGTTGTGAGCGGAGGCGAGGAGCTGGGAAGTACTGCTACTGGATGAAGAGGGTCCAGGTGCCTGTCACTGTCACAGCCAGGGATAAGACCAAATAAGCTTTATTTGTCAGAAGGCCAGCAATTCCGGAGAATAGCCAGAGTAGCCTCTCAATTTTGTCCTGCCTCAGTTACAATTCTACTAGCTTTGATAATGAAATACAAGGGAATAGACACAGAAAATTTGAACTTTATCTGATAGAGAGTAACATCAAAGTAGCCTTCATTCTAACAATGCAACATGTTTAAACAACAGAGAGGTGATTTTCATCTAACAAATCATCTAAGAGAATCATCACAGAAAACATTATATTTTTAAAGTAACCTTTACCAATACCACAACACCACTGTCTATGTGTGGCTGCTTCCTCAGAGTCTCCTGAGATCAACATCCCATAATCATGGAGAAACCTTAACTAGACCATCACGGAACATGTGTGGGAAGAGCGTGAGCTGAGCAGACGAGGACAGATGTGCTGCTTCCGCTCCGCTTCTTGGACTCCATCTTGCAAGCTGCTTTTCTGGCCTCAGCGCTCTGCTCGGTGTGGTATAACTTTGGGGTGAGGTGTATTGTGAAAAATGTATTTCATGGCTGTCCTGGTGAGCACTGGCCTGTGTTTGATGTCATAACAGGGAGGAAATACTCTCCCTCCCCTGAGTAGATTCAGATCAGATGCAGGGATGGAAGAAAATGAATAGTCTTCTTGGTCAGTGTGAGAGAGTTAAAGGGAAGGCTCTTTAGGGAATCAAAAGAGTAAGAGGTCTCTGCCACTAGGAAACACCAAGAAAACTTTATTTTTAGGAGGGGGCCTTGAGTTGTACTTCGAAGGAGGCTGAGAGAAGAGTCTCAGATATCGCTCTTGCGATTGGTGATCTCAGTGTTTCGCTTTGTCAACCCAGCTATGTCCTATTCCAGGGCCACTTTGGTGGGAGCTAGAATGGTCCTACCCCAAGGCTGGGTCTCGTGCTCTAAGAGCTGATCTGTCAGCTGCACTTCCTTAGGCTGTTCAGAGATGGTCCATATGTAACAGTAGAGCTCCTGCCCAAGGTTCTGCCCCAAGGTCAGCTCCTTCACTGATGTAATAATCCTGTCCCAGGCCCTGGCTGTACCCCTGACATCTTGCACTGCCTGTTGCTACCAGTTCTGCAGATGGCAGGAGTTGAGACTCACACACTTCGTCGCTCACCCCCTTTTGCTTCTGCCTGAAGTCCTATTCCTCATGGGCTGATGACCAGGGACCATGACATTTCTGGCTTTCCTATCCTCCCTTATAATGCAGAAACCAACCCAACCAAAGGCTTTTCTCAGTCCAAGAACAGGTTAACATAAGTTAAACCCCTGTAGGCACATAGCAGGCCCTCAGGAAACATTTTTGCCTGAAGTGGGTTCACAGAGCAGGTGGAGCTCCTTGGGGTTTGAACTTGGGAGCTTTTCAACAAGTGCCTGGAAAGCCTTCTTTGTAAAGGGAAAAAGCTCACAGCCAGGGTTATATCGTGTTCAGAGAATAATGGGTTTTCTTCTGGGATTCACTCTCAAGAACCAAGTTTCAACCTCCATTGCCCACGAGAGCCTTTGGGCCTTCAGGAGGCTGTGGCAATGGACTCCTTAGTCTGCCCACTCCCGAGAAGGTGCCGGTGACGTCCACAGATGGAGACTCTCTCCTCCCAGCATCACGTCTGACCCAGGCCATCAGCCAGATAAACTAAAGTAATCCTACAAAGCCCAGAGCCCAGGACCCTCAGAGAATGCCTTTCCTACAAAACACGAAGCCCTTTAGGGCCTGTGAATTCAGGGTTGTGTTGAATCATCGGTCCTAGACTAAGGTGGACACTCAGTCCAATCCTTACAAATCCTTGTCCGATGTTGCTGGAAGAGAGAACTCTAGTCAGGGTTGTTTTGTTCATGTGGCTCCTTTTACATTATGAATATTGTCTATATTTTTTTCTCTTATTTCACTGACTTTGATTAAAATGTTTTGTGACAAACAACTCTTTCCTAGGAGATTTGTGTGCCTTGAAGTGACAGAGCCACCAGAAATTCAACTGAAAGGCCTGAGGCTTCCAGGATCTTCTCCGCTCCACCTTGAAGGGTATCTGTTCAGGTCCAGTAAGAAAGGGCTATTCCTGGGAGGTGCTGTCTGGGGACATTTTGTAAAAGTGCATGAGCCAACAGCCACAGCGGGAGACACAGGATCCTCTAGTCTCACTGACCAAGTGACTCTGCTTTTTTTTTTTTAATTTTTTTTTATTAAATCATAACTTTGTACATTGATGCATTTATGGGGTTCAGGGTACTGCTTCAATATACAATGTGAAATGCTTACATTGTGTTTCTCATTCCCACCTCAAGCTATGACTGAAGTGGGGAGCTGATCTTGTAGTAGCCCGTCTGAGCTGCTATAAAGGAAAGCCCAAGGCTGGGGAATTTATAAAGAAAAAGGTTTATTTGGCTCGTGGTTCTGCAGACGGTACAAGCAGCATCACAGCAGTATCTGTGTCTGTTGGGGGTTTCAGGGAGCTTCCAATGAAAGCTGAAGGCAAAGGGGGAGAAGGTGCGTCAAGAAAGGGAGCAAGAGAGAAAGGAAATAGTGCCAGGCTCTTTTAAACAACCAGCTCTACTGTGAACTAATAAAGCAACGATTCGCTCATTTTGGGGAGGACAGCAAGCCACAGAAGAGGAGGTCACCCCTGTGACCTAAATACCTCCCACTAGACCCCACAGTCTACACTGGGGATCAAATTTCAGCATGAGATTTGGAGGGGCCTAACATTCAAACCAATTCAGGTGGTGAGGATGTAAAATGACTACGTGATGCTCATTAGTGGAAGACAAATTCCTCAGGAATCAAAATTCTCAGTTGCACATTTTCGATCACAGGGGATTTGCACCTGTTTCCCTCCCTCCCTCCTTCTTTTCTTTCTTCCTTCCTCCATTGCTATCTTTTAGGCAGGGTCTTGCTATGTTGCCCATGCTGGTCTGGAGCTCCTGAGCCCCAGTGATCCTTCCTCCCCAGCCCATGTCTATTTTCTTATGTGAATCTCACAGCAAGTGTGTGAAGAAGGTAACTGACTTAGTCTATTCCTAGGGCTGTAATAGAATATCATGTATCAGGCAGCTTATAAACAACTGAAATGTATTCCTCACAGTTCTAGAGATGGAGAAGTCTAAGGCTAAGGTGCCATCAAACTCCATGTCTAGTGAGGGCTGTTCCGGGTTCATAGGACACATCTCCTTGCTGTCTCCTTACAAGGAAGCTCTCTGGGCCTCTTTCACAAGGGCACTAACCCGTCCCAGAAGTTTTTTCTTCATGATCCGATTACCTCCTAAGGCCCTCACCTCCTAACATCATCATTGGGGATTAGATCTCAACATACGAAATCTGGGGGAGACACAAACACTGAAACCATAACAGCATTCTTCTTCCCATTTTGAAGATGAAGAAACAGCAGTACTTCCAACTTATTTCAGTGAGTCTGGCAAGTTCTGGCAAAGGGGAGCCTAGGTCCATCTGACCCCAGATACATTACTGTACATAGTATCCATCTGCTACATTTCATCTTAGTACATGACCTGTGCACACAGGGTGGAGTGCCCCCACCCACCTTCTCTTCCCACTTCACCCCGTGCAGAGCTCCAGCCTCTTCACCCAAACTCATAGCCCACTGGGAAAGAAAGCAAGGACATGACCCCTTGTTTGCCAGCTCTGAGCTGGCAGGGAAAGCACCTCATGTCTATTTAGGACCCACTAGATTCGTGGCATGAAGAGCAACAGGCCCCAGGCTGGGCTCCACTATCCTCATTTTCCAGCTTCCCCTGTGGATCTTGGGCAAGGGACTTTCTCTTTCTCCTCCCACTGTTCTCTTGGCTCCTTGTCAGTTCCGGCACTTCCAGATCCTAATTTTGCAGCTGTCCAGACCTCATGACAGTCGCTCAGATGTACTTCACGTTATTTACAAATTACATTTTGCTTTTATTCTTTCTTCTCCCACCCCTGCCTTCTCTATTTGCTGCACGGATGCAGCCACATTCTGATGTGGTCACTAGCATTCCCAACGCAGAAGCTCACCCAGAGCCTGCTGAGTCTGCTCAAAACACCCTTGGCCCACCCCTCCCAGGCCATGCCAGACCCGAGGATGGAGCCCTGGGTCTCTTCACTTTGCGCCACACTATCACAGAAAGGTGGATTAGAAGTTATCTCTGCTCTGCTTTCTCTCAGAGCTCCTTGGCAACACAGCTACCCTGATATAAATACACACCAGAAATGTGCACAGCCTCATACTAGGAGTCCAGGCCTCCAGGGGCCCTGGGGCAGATACAGCAGGGAACAAGGACATCAGGACATCCCCAGGACACAAAGGAGTGCCAACCTCGCCGCTTCAAGGTCAAACATGGCACCCATCAAATGAGATGCCTGTGATCCCTGATAATTCTCTGGCACCCTATGCCAAACGCTGGCAGTCTTTAATCTCCCTGAATAGACAAATAGCTCACAGTTGATGCTTCTTTTGTACTCTTCATAATTAAACAAGGTACCAAACTGCATTTCATGTCTTTATTTTTCTAACACTTTTCTTCCTGCTGCTAATGCAGCCTGTCAGTTTGAAGTTCTGTAGTTGTTGGCCATTGGCTGTATCGAGACCTGAAAAGAAAGAGTGGGATCTTTCAAAGAATTGATATTTAAACCAAACACAGTGAAATACTGCTTGTGAGTATACTAATGTGTAACATTTTAGAGTTGAGTTAATGAAAGAGATCACAAACCAGTCCATTCCACGGGCCGTGTGACTCTGGAGTCTAAAAGAATTTGAAATATTTGGGAGACCAAAGCAAATTGGTTCTCTTGGTTAGTTCACGCTTCAGAGGCTGTCATTCCTGCCACTGGCACTGCCTTAGGTAGGACCATAGACAGAACCAGCCACATACTTGATCCTGGCTTATGGAGGAGATAGATACAACAGCTTTAAGAGGGCCTATGAGCAGGGCCCCAGTGCTTGGAAGTGCAGGAATCAGATTCCCCAAGCATCTCTCACAAATATGATAATCCTCTTTAGACTTAGCCATGAGGCTCTGTCAGACATCTTCAAAACTACAGGGGGCTTGGAAAGAAAATACAATAAAGAGATCAGAGACTTAAAATGCCAGGCCAAAGAGAAGAACCAGAAGGAGCAGGATGTGTTCATTGTAAATATTTTAAAACTGTATTCTTATCTCGGTTCAGTGATGTGCGCTGTCTTTCCTCCGACCATTGTAAATATTTAATGTATTATAGCTCCCTCTCCTTACTGATAAAGGAAACGGGAATAAATCCACGTGAGCAGGACGTGGGTTTTCATTTGCTGTGCAGGCCGTCTGAGAGAGAGCCCCTCATGAGGGGCAGCCATGGATGGTTGCACAGGCTGTGCCCTGAACAAGGGTGCCTGGCAAGGAGCCTGAAAAAGAAGTCCCAATCACCTGGCTCAGTGTGGAGCAAAAAGAGAGGTCCTGATCTGTTCTGAGCAAAAGGGCCCTTCGTGTGATTGGCAGAGTGTGTGTGTGTGTGCGTGTGTGTATCTACAGTGTACATGCTTTTCTTTCTTCGTATGTGCTTTTTTACAATAAACATCTCACTAGCTTGAGGGGAACTGAGCAGAACTGACGGGAAAAGTGTTTCTGTTTCTTGCAGCAGAAGAGGGAAATAGGCCGCAGTCTTGGTTAGGAGAAAATTCAGAACTCTTTTCAGTCTCAGTGTGATTTTCTCTAAAACAAAAGTATAGGAATTTTCAGTTTTCCCTATTCTGTTCCCTTGGCCCCCTAAGCCGTCTTAGAACCTTATTTTCCTTACAAGCTGGCCGAAAGAAGCTCTCAGAAATAGCATCTACTACCAGGGAAGGAAGGCAAGGCCCGGAGGGAAGAGGCTGTGCAGAGGCCTTGGCTCTGTGAACATGTTGGCCGCCCCTCAACCTGCCCCTGCCCCTGACCTGGTTTGCCCTGGGGGTGATCAGGTCTTCTCTGAGCCTTGGTTCCTCCAGCCTTCCCCTTAGACCATTGTACTAGGTTCTGACCTTGCTTCAGAGGTTTTCTCAACCCAGGGCCTATGGTTCTTCAGCCCACCACTGCCCCAACAACTATCTGCTTTCCTGGGTGACAATAAGAAAGCAGGCAGAAGCAGGTACTATAACTGTTGTCACCCAGGATCCTCCACAGTTACTCTAGAACCTTGTCTTTACCTGGGAAATATATCTAAGCTCCAGCACTCAACTTGCATCTTTGAGCCATAATAGAGACACCATTGGTAACTCAGAAAATCATGGTGGGTGGGGAAGGGAAATAGGCTTCAGTCTTGGTTAGGAGAGTAGGTTCTGAGGCCAAGAAGCCTGAATTCCATCCCAGCACCACACTTACACATACCAGGGCCCCGAGAACCTGATTTTCAGCCCTCAGTTTCCTCATCGTTAAAGAAGTAGTAATAGTAATAGTTCAAGCCTCATAGGGGTGTGCTGAGAGTTAAGGGTTAACATTTTTATAAAGTTGCTTAGAGCAGTGCCTGGAAGACTAAGTGATGAAATTTCTTAACTATTGTTCTGTTAGCTGTTATTAGGATTATTACTTCCAAGTGGCTTGGAGAGTCAAAGGCTGGCAGAGCCCTAAGAAGCTCTCATTTTGTAGGAGGAGGCTGGAGGTAAGTGGCTTTCCACGTCTGGCCATCCACATGCTTAGTTTCCATGTTAGGGGACACCCACGGCACAGCGGCATACACCCAATACACACATAAAAGTTCCGAGTTGACACAGGTACACACACATACACCCACGTGTGCACCTGTAGGCTGATTCATGCTACCATATGCGTACAAATACTTGCAGCACTCCAGAATCACCCTGGGGCAGAATCTCCAACCACAGAACTTACTTGCCTTAGCTATCATTTAGCTGACACCTGGCCTACATGCCAAGATGTCATGGTACAGATTGTGGGATGTGCCAGACCTGGGTCTCTGCCAGGTCTGCTGAAGGCCAGCTCACAGAGGGGCCCTGCAGGTACATGCTGGTTCCTTCAGGGCCCTGGGGTACAATGCTGCAGAGACCTCTGAGAATACCAGACTTTCTCCTCCCTTGCCCTACCCCTCTCCCAGCAGAAGGTTCAGGGGATTCTATAGGCTAATGTTGAAGGTCTTAGGCTGGAGACTCCCAGCTGCTCCCAACTGCTGACACCAGCACGTGGAGGCAGGTAGTGATGTCATTGATGATGGTTGGTCCTACAGAGCGACTGTGCAGCATGACTCAATCTCCCTGGCAGGACAAAGAGATAGCCCAATAAAGAGTTGGTGAAAAAATGACAATAAGTAAAGAAATAATTCCCACCTCAGCCACGTATTGGCTAATACCCTTGAGTAAGTCACATACCCTTTCTTGACTTAGCTTTCTCATTACCCGTATAAAATGGAGAGAAACATAACTATCCACAGGACTGTGTGAGGATTAAATATTTAACCAAATTGGAACCTCCACATGCAATGATATCTTTCCTCTTAGAAGTTGCAGGTATCCTAGGGCAGTGCAAGGAAGGAACGCTCTCTTTAGGATGTACATCAGTGTACTTTGCACTTCGAATGGGACCTGAAGAAGCTACGAAGAAGGGGGCCTGCAATGAGGACATCTCCAGTTAAGAAAAGCTGTTCATCCATTGTCCTCTTTAGGGGAGGACACAGTGTGGCCCTTCTGCCACAGAAGGCTCGGAGTGGGGTACAGCATGTCACGGGCCTCCCAGCTGGTGCGGCAAGGCCATCTGCCAAGAGCTCTTTCTGAGCAGTGGAATCTCCCTGAGCTTTTTTTATCTTTATTAATTTTATGGCCTTTTTCTGCTTTGCTCACTGAGTTAGTCTTCGGAGAGAAGGGGCTAGATTTGGGAGCAGGGAAAGCAGGAGTCAAATGTGTCTAGGCCCTGATTCCAGCAGCAACTGAGCATACCAGAGGCCTTCCTAGGCAGAGAGAACAGCTCTGTTAATGGGATACAAGACAGTGAAGCCAAACAGGGGTCCTTCACAACTTGTCTGACTAAAATTCTAGAACAATCTCCCATGACCAGATTTTGTAGATACTCCAAGTATCTCCACAGTACTAAGTATAAGATTACACTGAGACATGGGTCAATATATTTAAAATTCACTTTAATTTGTGATAATAAACACATACACACATGCAATGTTGTAAGGTTTATTGGAATTCAAGGCCTGTCAGAAAATCATGGAAGTGTTTCAACCCCAGAGAGGTGGAAATCACTGCACCAGCAACTATTTTATGTCCCTCTTCAGACTTAAGGTCATAAATGCTCTTCCCAAAATTTCCAACTGTATTTCTCAAATAAGATGAAGGGAATGAAGAAAAAGCAATATGAGGGCAGACAAGTAAGTTCACAAACTCATTCTAGAAGAAGTGCTTCATACCTCATTGCTGAATATCACTATGGTCCCCTTTGAGATACTCCTCTTGAAAAGCTATGCACTGATGCCAGTGCCTAGTCCACCCTTCATAGAATTTTTGGAATCTTTTTCTGGATGCCCATCAGAACTATCATTGCCTAAAGTCTGACAATTAAGTTCATGAACTCATCCTAGAAAAAGTGCTACATACCTCATTGTTGAATATCTCTATGGCTACCAAATGACTAATGGGAATACTTCAAAAATGACTGTAAAGAAAAACAAAAGAAACCATGGTGTACAAATACAATGGAATATTAAGCACCCTTGAAAAAGAAGAAAATCCTGTGACATAATGGTTGAATTTCAAGGACATTATTCTGAGAGAAATAAGCCCATCAAAAAAGAACATAATTCTACTCATATGAAGTTTATAAAGCAGTCAAAATCGTAGAAACAAAGAGTAGAAAGCTGCTTAGGGCTGAGTTTCAATGTTGGAAGATAAAAAGTTCTAGAGATCTGTTGCACAACAATGTGGATATACTTAACATTACTCAACTGTATAGTTAAAAATGGTTAAGAAGGTAAATTTGATGTTATGTGTTTTCTACCACAATAGCAAAGAGGCAGGAAGAGAAAAGCATCAAGATAAAATGAACAGACTGAGAGAATTCTGCTATAAAAGTGATTGGGAGTGTATAAATTAGAAGTTTTCTTCTAATATTTGAGAGAAAAACAAGTAAAATTAGAAATGCAAACTTGAGTCTTTCTTTCTTCTTTCTTTCTTTCCTTCCTTCCTTCTCTCTCTCTTTCTTTCTTTTTATTAAATGAAATATAAATTAGGGACCAGACTTTCTCTAAGAGCCACAGAATTTTCCAAAAGTAAAAAATAAGCTAACAGGTCATATTCTTGGCTACAATGTAATGAACTAGCAATTTAAAGACATTATTTACATTAAATCCCAAATGACTTATAAATGGTAAATAATTTTTTCTACAATTCTCTATCCAAGAACAAATAAAATAGTGATACAAATTATCTAAAAAGGAATTTCTGAAAAAATATGTTGTACAAAATATTTGGAATTTTGCAAAAGCTATCGTGAAAGGAATATTCATAACCCACCTTGACCAGCTAAGCAACTGTAAGCAACTAGTCAACTGACAGAGATGATCAACATAAGAAGCTAGGTCTGTTGTACTGATACCTATATGTGGTGCATGTCAAGTCTATGAAAATTAAGTCAGCTTAAGGGGGTGGTTGATGTAGGAGATGGTCAACTATGGAGGTTTTACTCTATGTTTATATGCATATGTAAACATGTATCTGTATTTCTTTCAGATACTTCTATTACTAGTTGATGAGACTGGAAATTACTTTGTTGATCTTTTAGCTTTTCTTCCCTGAAATATGAAGTATTATTTTTAAAAAGAGAGGAGAGAGAAAAAATATTAAATAAAACCTATTATAACATTTTTTTAAAGTATAGGCATTGGTCATAGTAGACTATTATCATTGTGTTTTCTCACATATTTTTTATGTGTAGCATTTATATGTTCATTTTATCCCTCTGACTATGATGACATCTCTGAGGACAGGCACGGTTACTATCTTTGTATGCCTAGCACTTTACCAGTGTTGTATATATTGTGGACATCAGACGTCATTAAATGTTGCTATTTTAGGGAAGAAAGAAAGGAAGCCAGGGAGGAAGAAGGGGAGGTGTGAGGAGGGAGAGAAAGGGGAGAGGGAGGGCTGGAGAAAGGGAAGGTGAGAATGGAGAAGGGAAGGAAAGAAGGAAGAAGAAAACAAGAAAGGAAGAGAAAAGAGGAAGAAAGAATGGGGAAGGAAGAAAGACAGGAGGATGTGGGGGGAAGAATATTTAATTATATGCATCATTTGTGCACAAACACATGTTTATTTCCTGGAATTGAAACCAAAATCCCACCCATAGCTGCCTGCTATGCCCAGTCCACATTTCTGCTGTGTTATTCCGTGATACTGTTGGGTGTATCTGTCTTTTAGGGCTCAAGCCAATCAGATCCAGTCTAAGAAAACCTTTTCCCACAAGGTGCCATGACTTTTGCAGATGTTTGCTAACACATCAACAGCTGGAGCACTGCAGAACACAGTTCCTCAAACATCAGCAGACATTACCTAATTGATAAGGGCGTCCCTCTAAGCAGCCTGTTCCCAGTTCCGTGTGACACACAATCAAACTCTATTCCCTTTCCCTGTGACATCAACATTCTTGGCCAAGTCATTGAAAGGGAACTCCTTTTCCACCCAAGATAAACTGAAACTATTCCCCAAGGGTGCCCACAGCCACATTCTCCCACCCACGCTCCTCTTCCCAGTCCCTGGAGTGCCCGATTACAAGGCTGCCCCTCTGGCCTCTCTTACACTGCCCCCAGTACAGCTGTAGCTCCTCACCAGCTGCCTATGACAGCGAGAAACAGACTGGCAGCACCAGGCATTCAGTATCAATGGACACACATGCATGAGTCCCCTAGGCTGGGACCATCTCTCCCTCTCTCTCCTCTGAGGCTCCCCCACACAACTGCACATTCACATTGAAAACGTCCATCTGGTCTCTCCCGGCAGTCAGGTCCTTGGAATAACACATTTCATCAACAGCATTTGGAGATGGCCCATGAACCCAAGGAGCAAAGGACTCTAGTTACTTATGGCCAGTCATGCAAAGCACCAGCAGAGCCTGGAGTGCAGGGAAACCTCTGACACAAGGCTCCAGACCATCCCATCTTCTGCCACCTCCAGGTCCACTGACTCATCTGGTATGTGCTGAGGTTGCTTGCCTGTCTCCTGAGTACTGCAAGGAAATTTTTGCCACTAAATTGGTTCCTAGCCTCCAAGATTTAAGGGAAGGCACGGTAAGTAAGAAAGAGAACATAGAAGTTTGTTGGTGGTAATTTATTGATTGATTGATTGATTTTTTAATAAATGAAAAGTCCCTCTATCTGATCTTTGCTCTACAGCATAATGGGAAATTACTTTGTTGATCTTTTAGCTTTTCTGCCCTGAAATATGATGTGTTATTTTTAACATATCATATTTGGAGCCAAATGTACTCAGCTCCAAACACTGGGCTGTGCCTATTACTGGCTTTATAACTTGGAGCAAAGTTACTTCTCTCAGCTACAATTTCCTCATGTGGTCCTTGTAAGGATTCAGTGAGAAAACCTAGTGAGATCCCTGGTCTGGATGAGGTACTCAGTAAGTACAAGCCTTCTTAATCAATATGCCTGAAGAGTTTTGAAGTCAATGCCTTGGATATATGTGTCCAGATGGCCAATTTCTCCCTTTTATCAGGTTGGCATCATCTTCCCCTTCCATAGTAAAGTGTGACATTCTTAGCAGAGCTCACTGAAATCCAAAGTAATGCAAACGGTGCCCAGTGTTTAAAAGAGAACGCTGGCACAGCGCAGGCCTCAGAACCGTCTCACCTGGCACTGGGCCTCTCACAGCTGAGCAGCTGGAGGCCTGCAGAGGGAAGTGAGGATGCAATTGCATGCCCAGGGTCCTACCCCCAAGCCCAGTCATTTGCCATTGGCCCCTGGCAGCACCCTGTGTGTGGGGAGTGGGGGTGAGTAGTGGACATCGTCGACTCCCAACTCCCCCATGATGGAGGTCATAGCAGTAGGAGCCGCCCCTCAGTCCTGCCCTGGGCTCTGGAGCAGTCATACTCAAAAACATTCTACATATCTTCTCAACTTTCCCGCTGTCTTCAAGTTTGGGTCTCCACTAGAGTGTTCCTAATTTTTTCTAAAATATTCCTCTGTGGAAAGGTGGCATGAGCCTGGAATAGCCCCCTTACCCTTAGACGTGTAGCTGGGTAGCCGCACACTGGCTGCTGTAGATCCCGGTTGGTGGCCAGACTCAATAGTCACGCCACCACACTTGCCATGGGAAGTGCCCAGAGAGAGCCTACTGAGGCCTGGTCCCTGGCTGGGGAGTCAAGAGGTCAGGGCCAGCTCCTTCACCTGCTTTGCACTGCAGAGTGGCAGAGAGGCCGTGGCTGCTCCACCTGATTTCAGCTATTCCATTTGCCCCCAGTCCCCTAATCCAGGGAGGCGTTGGACAATTACCACCCTCCTTCCAGGTCACTGTTCCTCCCTTTCTAGGTGGGAAGGAATGATTCTATGGATCTCCTCCAGCTCCAATGTCCTGGGATTCTCAGTGCATGGACTTCCCTATCCTGCCCTGCTTTCCAGGACCCTTCCCCAGGCCTCCCCACAGCCCCAGGTACAACTGACGTAGAGAGCACAGGGCCCCTCCTCCTTCTCCCTTAAGAACGTGCATTTCCAGAGGGAAGGAGCTTCTCTCCCAGTCACCTGAACACGTGAGCACAGATGGCAGGACTTTGCCCCGTCCCGGGAACCCATCCTCAGAGACGGCACTAAGTAAACTTTTATTTCCATATCTCATTCTCTTGAAGAGAACATAGCCATAACTCCACAGAGAATAAACACACACAGTCTAATCTTTCTCCTCTCTGGGATAGTTTGTTGAAATTGCTGAAATGATGCAGACCCCACCGAAATGGTTTAATAAGAATTCTAAGTCCAGCTTTGTGATTATTAAACAGAGGGAATCTAGCTCTGATGCTTCTGATCCTTTTAAAAGAACCCTCTCTCTCACCCGAATCCTGCCTCCTCCTGTGTAGACACTGTGGCTTGTACACATGCAGAGCTCACGTGTCCATAAGGCGCGTGCACAGTGGCACCTCGGGCTTCTTTCCTTTGGGACAGTGTCTGTGCCTCTGGAGAGAGATAAAATTCCACCCCTGTTTTATAATCCCTCATTGAGTTGTCAGTGACATGAAAGAGAAATCAAAGTTTGCATGATTCATACTGCACGAGAATTAAGCTGACATAAAAATAGCTCATGCATTTCTTGATATGTAAAGATTTCTCACAGCTGGGGTCAGCAAATGACAGACCGTAGCCCAAATCCGGCCCATTGCCTGTTTTGGTACAGCCTGTGTGAACTGAAAATGTACACTTACCTTTTTAAATGGTTGCAAATATCAAAAGAAGAATAATATTTCACAACACATGAAAAGTACATGACATCCAAGTTTCATATCGTTTCTTCCGTAACCATCCATGGAGTTCTGTTGGAACACAGCCTTGCCCACCCGCTGATGTCATCTGCGGCTGCTTTCATGCTTCCATGGCAGGGTTACCAGAATAATTCACTATCTGGAATTTTACAGAAAAGATCTACCAACCCCATCGCTACAGGATTTTATGTTATGTTTTATTTTGTTTACTATTTATCAAACATATTTTTTCAGACTATTTCACAGACGGGTGAACTGGGAATCTGAGAGTGAGCGTGACTTGCCAGAATGTTCTCAGTGAGACTGAGGCCAAGGCGAAGCACACAGGTCCCCCCATGAGGTGTGGTCCCTGTCTGATTCCCTGTACTTCTCCCTGTCCTCTAGCAGACATCGCCACCCCACCCCACCCCCAAGCAAGAGCTGTTGAAATGCCCATTAAGAAAAATTGATTCTGAAGTGTGACATCACGTCCTTGAAGATACACGGTATCATGACAGCACATGATATAATGTCCTGTGCAAATATAAATTGAGTTGTCAGAGACCCGGCTGCTTCAGGAGGAGAGATATGGCTGTGAAAATAAAGTCATAATTTATGAATCTGTGAAGTTTGTGCTAGGAATGTTCAGCATTGACAACTCTCCTCTTTACAGTGGACACCCAACTTTGCATTAGATGATCTGGGACCTGGTGCTTGCCTCCTTTGAAAACCTCATAAGAACTGAGTTTTCCAGGCTTATTTTACCTTTTTGTCTTTTGCCTGCACTCAATATTTCTCTAGAAGGTCACTTTCAAATTTGACTTCTTATATATTTATCACTGAAGTAGCACCAGATGAGAATCCTAGAATAACTTTAAAAAAATCTCTTTTTAAAATAAAACACAGTAGGATTATTCATTTAAATGCTGTAAGATTTTTCAGAAAAAGTAATGTGTAGCTATATTCTCCTATGTTTATGCCAGAGTATAGGTGGATGAAGAAAAGGCAGGAAGAGAAATTGTTGGCCCCTTCCTGGAGAGAAATTTAAAACTTCTATTATAGTTCATAAATGACACTTGCCCCAAACCCAATTATGTGTACTGTTTCCACAGCCATGGTACCCTAATATTGACCCCAAGTGTCTTTTCCCAGCTCAGAATCAACCTGAAGAAAATGGAGGTAAGAAATACCAGGGCAGTCAGAGGCACAAAGGTGCCTTCTCTTCCGACTGACTTTGGACAGCTACACCAAAGGAGATGACACAGTAGCCACAGAAAGTGCAGCATGGGGTCTGTGTAACTCCAGGTCTCTGTGAGGCATAGGGACATGAGTGGACAAATGGAGGGTCCTCTACCAGGTGCTCAGGGCAGTGTACCCTGAGTCCCCTTACCTCGTCTCAGCCACATATTCTAAGACAATCACTTCCACCCTCTCCCACCCAGCCCACCTCATATCTATTCTAATACATATTCATGTTCAAGAGTCAAGAAGATTCAAGTTCACTGCTCCTTATAGAGTGCTTCTCTGTGTCAGACACTGCACCAGCAATTCCCATAGGCTATGTCTTAACATTATTCTTATAGTACCCCTGAGTCATGGTCATTCTTACCCATGTTTTTCTGACAAGGAAGCTGAGGCCCAGAGACATTAATTATTTTGTCCAAATTGCACAGCTGAAAATCCTAGGAGTTTAAATCTGTCCATGTTAACTGCTCTTTCCCACTACCCCTCACTGTTTCTCTAGCACAATGAAATCAGACTGAAATGGCATTGGAGTAAGTTAGGGTTCATGTTAGGAAAGAATGCTCCAAGAGCTACCAATGTTAAATGCTGGAACATAAAGAAGGACCTCGTGGAATAACCTCAGGGACTCCCAAATGATCCAGCCTGCATCTCCATGATGGCTGGTAACTTTTGAGATGGATGATAATTTCTTGAAGTTAATATTTAAAAATCTATAAAGTTCTGAACTCACTGGCCAAGTTATTAATAACCTTCTCCATCTCATTAGTCATCATACCCAAGCCACTTACTACCCAAAGAAGTTCAACGGGCCATCACACTGGACTCAACTGACCTGGACGGGAAGGCTCCACAAGGAAATGGACAGATGGTTCAGCCCTGAGACCCTGCTCAGCATTACACTTCACACTTGATTTCTCTCCTCTCTCATGCTAATGGCTCATTGCCCCCAAGGTTCTCTTTTCACCTTTTAACCATGTGTCTGTCACCTCGGCTTGTTAATGGCTTTGGGGCATCCCCTGGTACAGGCTGTTGTGCCATCCAGTAAGTCCCGCCAGCCTTTCTCCTTGGTGAGGGGGGTGCTTACAACTTGTAAATCAGCACATTAGTCACAGTTAAATGTTTACTGAAGAACTTTCCAAACAGGGAGCCGGGGAGGAGGCAGGGTACTTCTAGGACAGAAACCGGCTTGTGGGCCAAGCTCTATTTGAGGATGTCGTCCTGCTCAGCACTCGGTGTGCCCAAGGAGGGAGTGATCATCTGGAGGAAAACAGTTAAAATAAAAGAAGCTGCTGCTGCCGGAATTTCCCTCAGGAGTCCTGGTTGAGCACCTACTCTTTTACCTTGAAGTCTCAACTATCACTTTGAGGAACTATCAGTCTGTTTGGAACTCTGCTGTTCTAGCTTTGGATTTATGGCCAGCGCACGTTTGCTTCCTTTTGAGAATGTGCATGGCTGCGTCTTCACAGAAGACCCCCAGACCCCCAGACCCCCTTGTCCTGTGGAGACAGGCCGAGTCCTGGCCCCTCATGCCATCCTGGAAACATGCTGCTTGCTTCTGCACAGAAGTTGGTTTTTGCAAAGCGAATCCCTCAGGACTTGGGACCTGGCACCAAGCGTGATCCAGCCCAGGAGTTAGAGATGTCCAGAACGGGCTTGGGCTGCCTTGATGCGGGAGTGTGCTTTTTGTCAGTGGGAGGGTGTTTGGAGAGAATCCACTGTGGGAAGCGAGAAGGTGACATGATTGCCACCGGCCACTCACTTGCAGCCTTTTTTCTGTTCTGTGTTAAGGTCCCATGTTAAAAGAAGACAAACCCACCACCTGAGATTAGACTGGATGCAGTTTCCAGATGCTGTGGTTCTCAGCATCCACCCTGGGAAGCAGGATATCCATGCATCCAACTTGGGACGTCTTCACCCAAGGCTGTCACACAGCAATCACAGGAAAGTGAATGGCTCAAGTGGAAAACAACCTTTGAGGTCCTTGTCTTTAACTCTCTTACTTTATAGAAGAGGATACTCAGGTCAGAGAGCTTAAAAGACTTTGCCCTAAGTCACCCAGTGTCAGGGGTGAGGCCAGACCTGGTTATTCCCACCCGGACTCACAGGCTCTTTTCGCTCCGTGCTTGGTGCCCCCCAGGATACTCGCAGAAGGCAGACATGGCAAAGGAAAGGGTGCAATTCCCACAACTTCTTACGTTGTGTCACACAAGGCATAAAATGAACATTGTGAAGACTTTGTGCCATGGGCTTCTTGGGTGAAATAGCCAATCTCTCTGAATCCTGTCTCCTGACTTGGAAAATCAGGAGAAATAACTGTCTGTTAACCTTATTTCTCTGGGTGAAGGAGGAATGAGATGTAAATATAAGTGAAGAAGCACATTGAACTCTTAGGGAGGGGAGTTATATACACACACGTGGAGCAGTAGGGATTATCACACTGTAAAATTATACTCAACGTACTGTCAGCCCATCTACCTAATGGTCCTCTTGAGTCTGTCCAGAATAGTACTCTTGAGACTCCACATACCTTACTTATGAAGCAATAGAAATTTATTGGACAGAAGGGAGGAGGGGGCAGACCAGGAATAGGGAAAAGACTTATTCAGTATAGTCACCCAGGACCCTAACTGAACAATAGGAAACTGATGAAGAAACAGATAACTTGGTTCATTTCTAAACACTTACAGATCAATTTAACATGGTCTTTCTATCCCCTCAAATTTTGGTGTGATTGTTTCACCCAAATGTGTAAAACTCTGTGAACTGAAATCTCTGAGATGTAATTGGTTTTGATGAAAAATGTTGGGCAACAGCCTCAGTTTAAGTCTCTTGACCTCATATGCCAACTGGCAATTAGCCACCAGCTCTCAAAAGTGATGGAACATTATGCAAATGGAGCTGGCATTTGCTTCTCAAGGCTGGGCTTTGCTGCTCGCTGTACAAATTGATTGCTTCCAGTGAAGACAAGTCCCTGTTGTAAATTTTCCAGGTATTGATGTGTGTGAAATTTGCACTGCCTTCAGAAAGAGAACTTCCTCTGGATAATCTCCTGGCTCTTGGAGTCCCAGAGACAGCAGGTTTAAACCAAGTGACGCATCCCAAAAAAGCCAAGTGTTGGGTACAAGAAGAACAGACCTGTGTGTCAGCTTCAGCTGCACAGGGACAGCATCTTCTCATGGGCATCTCATGTGGACATAGGGTGGTCAGTGTGTGTGAGAGCATGGCAGCGAGACAACAGGAGGTCACAGGCAGAGCAGGAACTCATGATAAATTGTGAAATTGCAATTTTGCAACAAATTGGAGCCACTTGGGTTGGCATTTTTATCTTCTTTTCTGAGTCAAGGAAGAAAATCATCTGTTTAATACACGTCTTCTTTATGAAAATTCAAAACTCTAAAACACAGGAGCATCATCTCTTGGGCTATTTGTGACTTTTTGGGATCGCGGGGACTCCCAAATGATCTGTCCCGCATCTCGTGATGGCCGGTAACTTTTAAGTTATGGAGAAAGTGATGTTGTTGATTTCCTTGAACCCAAGTGTCTGGCCCCGTCACTTGAGAGGTTTGAATCGACCAGAAAGTGTGTGGACTTTTTGTCCTATTCCCTTAAAAGGGTCAGCAAGGATAGGACATTTTCAAGCCGATGGAGCACAAAAGTTTAAGGCTAGTGTTTCTTCTAATCTCAGACTTTTCATGCCAGGCACAGGGGCTTGGGCAACTAAAAATATGAAATCAAAGGGGTGTGTTGAGACCAAAGATAGAATTATCTGAAAAGAAGGAAAGGTGATCAAATTAAGTAAATGGATTTAAAGAAAGGAGATTACAACTGGCTTAAGGGATGCATTGAAAAGTCTCAGCAGAAAGGAAATCCAGGTTCAAACGGGGGCCCCAAGATAGCCAGGTGCTCTGGCAGGGAAAATTGTCACAAAGCTCTCTCATTGTTACCATTTACCAAAGAAGGAATGGAAGGTGAAAGGCCATCATCCAGTGAGCAAACCCGGGGCTTTATGGGAATGAAGACACTCACCAAAGGTGGCAGAGAAATTGCAAAATTGAATCATTCTCAAGGGAAGACAACAAAAAGTCAGGAAAAAAACCACATGCACATTCAAAAGCATTCATGAAACCTGAAGCGGATGGAGAGATAAAGGTTTTTAAGGGACATGAGAAGAGAGCAAAGGGAAATAATCTCCCTTTATTAGGTGGAAGAGAAAAGGAATAGGAGGAGATCAGCGCTGCCCCTCTCCGGAACGCTGGTGTCTGGAAGGCTCACGTAGCACAGGAAGGAACGCACACTGAATGTGGGAAATAAGAACTTGCTTTCAAGGTACGCAGTGCTTTATACCTTTTAAAGTACTTCCACGTCATCTTTTTTGAGCCATCTCAAAAGTCAACAGAAGGATTTAGAATGTGAGTAAACCAGAGAGAGAAAAAAAGTATTAGCATGTTGGATGCTTACACCTGTTTCAGTCCTAAATGTGTGTTTCACTCACACAGTCTGAGAGCATCACAAGTCTCTCAGGCCACCGAGAGCATTGCCCAGGGTATGGCAAACCGTGGTGGCTCAGTGGAGTAATTTGAGGTCAACTTCTTCCCACACAGTTCATATGCCAGAAAACTCCCGCCAAGGCAAAGATAATGCTAAAGCACTTTGCAAGCACTTACGAGTGGCCAGGGAGAATAACATTTATTCTTTCATTTATTCATTCATTCCACAAATATTTATTGAGAACTCTGCTATGGGTAAGATACTGTCTTAAATAAATGCATTGACATCCAACAGAGTCATAAAAATAAGCTCTCTGACCAAGCCAATCTTCATATGACAGGCTAGATAGATGGGTGAGGGTCTATCCCTGCAATCTGCCTTGACTTTGAAAGTTTTCTGGTATGTCCCACTTATCACAACCCTCAATAAAGGGAGAAATACAATGGGTGCTTGGTCCCTGAGAACAGCCATGCTTAATGAATGCATCAACACATGCAATGCAAAGTGCTACACCTTACATTTCATTTATTTGCTCGCCTAACAACTCTGTTAAATAAGCAGGGCAGGAGTTTTACAGGTGAGGAAACTGAGATTCAGAGGGGTTAGGTGCCACGCCCAGGGACCAGCAGCTGGTAAGTGAGGGAGGCAGCTAGGCTTGCCACCAAGTCATGCTGTGGTATGGAGTTCTTCCAGAGGGACTTTCACCAGTGTCACATAGGATGGAACAGAAGACAAATGTATTAATATACAAACAAATGTAATAGCTGTGATAAAAGCATCTGAGATTAGGACTGCCACCAAATAGAACGCAGGATCACAGGAAGCCCAGTGAAATCTCAATTTCAGGTATGTCCCAAATAAATAACACATATTCCATTTTCTTTCTTTCTCTCTCTCTCTAGTTAAATTTGGCAACCCTCCCTCGTATCACTGAGAAGTTATGAATTTTGTTATAACTGGGAGAGCCTTGCCACACATTCCATTGGAGCCCAAGTATCCATCTCTCCCAAGAAGAAAGTGTTTTTAGGAGTTGCCTCCTTGCATATAACCTGGTGTTTGCTGCTTCTTAAAGGAGAGGTTTGAGCTGGTAAAGCGGACAGGCCACCGGGTCAGCAGAGGAGCTAGAACATGAGTTCAACTGACTGTGCAACCCCGGACTTGCACTGTGTGTAGAACACAGATCCTCAGTCCTCACGAAGGCACCCGAGGGGCTCTACGACTTTCTTCATTTAACAGTCCATGAAACTAAAGGCCAAAAAGACCATGCAGGAAGGCTGGGATGCACAGCCACACAGACCAGACAACACAGTGCCCTTGCCCGTTATGCTTCATAATGACCAGTGTGCATTTTCCAGAAATTGGACCCAAGCTGCCCCTACAGTATTTCTTAACCGCCAGCAATGAGACTTCCACCAGAGCTACGAGACTGACCGTGGGGGACATGTGAAGAGGCTCAGGAGGGCTGTTAAGTTTTGACAAGCAATGGGAAGGTGTCAAGATGACAAATGCTGTCCTGCCCCAGGCACCAGAATTTCCCTTTGGGGAATGACCTAATGAAATGAAATTCCCACCTTCCTGGCCTGGGTCGGAGCTGTTAACATCCCCCTGTGGAGCGCTGTCCTCCCCTACCTCCGAGAACCCATCCCTGTGGTCTGCCCAGCTCGAGGCCTCACTCTCCCTTCCTGCTGCCTTTGCACTGGTTCCCACCAGAATCCCAGCAGTTCCCGGGAAATGAAGACAGATGTGCCTGAACCAGGGATGATGGGTTAGGGAGCCACGTAAGGGAGTGATTTTCCATTGTAAGTGTTGGTGGGGAAGGAGGGAGGGGAGGTGTGGTGGTTCTTGGTGCTTTTTCCCTTGGTGTCTTCACTAACCAAAAGCAAAGGGTTGTGTCCTATAGATCCTCTGACTTTATCTAAGCCCTCTGTTATCTACCCTGCTTCTTAAAATCCCATCTATAGGGAGTATCCACTTTCATTTCACCTCTAGCAATCACAGAATGGGGTGAAGAGAAAGGAGAGAGAGTGAGAGAATGAGTGACTGTATTCCAAGTCAGGCCCATCACGGGCCAAGCCTCCCTTCCACCCCCACCTATGTGTCCTATTCCACCACTTTCTCTAAAAGGCTTTTTGCATGAGCGATCCATAC
This sequence comes from Perodicticus potto, assembly GCA_963574655.1. NCBI lineage: Eukaryota > Metazoa > Chordata > Mammalia > Primates > Lorisidae > Perodicticus > Perodicticus potto. The sequence goes on along the minus strand of CAUYRH010102425.1, from coordinate 37,477 downwards.
AAATTCAATTTGGGACTCTCAATAGAATGGCCACATAGAACCAATGGATAGGCCGGGTTAAAAAATTAAATACATGGCTCATCGTCAGGAGGGGAGCTTTGCTTGACAACATTACTCTTGTAGGCAAGGGTTGATGGCTAGAAAGAAAAGGGGTCCCAAATGTGTAAAAAATGTTCCAATCAGAAAAAGAGATAAAAAAAGATATGCAGAAGATTTTAAAAACTGTTCTGATCGTACCCGAAAACAGTAGGTGCATTCTAGAAGAACGAAGTAAACTTATCCGCAATCCAGAGACATGAATGAAATTGAGACACTGGACCAATTATATAGATATTGAGACATGCCAATCTGAGGAGGTGTCACAGAGAGAAAATCCAGCCTGTGGCCCATTCCACCTTAATGGGCCCCATCCATAAATTTGTATTCAAAAATATATTATGGGTCTGTCTTGGTGTAGACTTCCAGTTGAGTAAATCTCTTTGTCAGAGAACTTGCTGCATGCCAAGTTTTATTATGTACAACCTTATTTAATCCTCACGGCACCCAGAACTTGCCTTCCCCTCTGCCTGACTCTTTCTCCCAGAAAATGTCATGGCCACTTCCTTCACCCCCTGCCGACCTTGGCTCAAGTGGTATCTCTTCATAAAGTCCTCCAAGAGCACCCTACAAGGATAGTATTCCTACCATCATCCTCTGCCCCTTACCCTTTTTTTATTTTTCTTCATTTTATATGTGAATTTGTCTTCCCAGCATTCCATATGGGCAAAGACCAGCCTTAAACAAGCCTCAAGGATGACTGTGAAAGAAGAAAAATTCAACTCTACAAGAAACGCTCACCTTCAGGCTGCGTGTGTGTGTGTGTGTGTGTGTGTGTGTGTGTGTGTGTGACTCTGTGCACACTTGTGTGGGGTTAGGAGAAAGATTTCTCTCTCCCAGTTTGACTTGGTATCAGTTTGTGGAAGAATATGCAGGAAGATGTTTTTGTTTATTTTCTCTGACATATTTACAATAGTTCACGATTTACTGTGCTCTCATTGGAGTATTGTAACACTTTGCTCTTGTAGGTAGGCCAGCTTCAGGAATTTTACAGGTGGAGAAACTAAGTTCGGATAGATTAGAGGACTTGCGAAATGTTTTCAGGTTAGTAAATAGGAGAAAAGAGGCCCGTGGTGCTTGAGATCATGGAGGAAAGTTTTCTGCATGGAAACGGTCTGGCTACATAGCTGGTAGCCAGTGAGACCAGCCGAGACAGCAAGGAAACTGGCCCAGAAAAGCCTCTCCATGAGCCTGGGGAGAAAAACATGTGGGCACTGGAGACAGGCCAGGGCAATTTGACTTCCACCTCCAAGGCTTAATTGCCATGAGGCACTGGGCTTGTTTTGTCCCTCTGAGCCTCAGGCTACCAGCCTGTAAATGGGGGCAGTAACATCACTCAGAGTTTGTTTTGACAATCAAAAATAAACAGGTGCAGACTGCCTGGCACGATGCCCAACTTGGTGCTCGAGAGTCACAAATCCAGCATCTGTTGCTAAGCAACTGACCTAAGAAGGTAGCATCTCATTGGCTGACTTTTCAGATACGTTATTTTAAAAGTGTAGGTACAGTTTTTTGTGAGCCTATCTGTGAGCTTCCCCTGCAGGCCCTCCCTGCCTTATTGTCTTGTGTCCTAGTTAAGCTCAGAGCCAGGGGGCTGTGCTTCCCACCCCAGGAACATCACAGTTGCCTCCTGCCTTGGGAGGTGGGCCCTTCCATGGGAGGCTTAGCTCAGCTTCCTACGGCATCACCCCTCCCACTGGGATTCCCTCCCCACCATTCGCCCTCACATCTGGACTTCAAACACTGCTTCTTACCTGACTTCTCTCCTTTCTTTCCCCAAAGCCTCCACTCCACTTTGCTTCTCCTCCAAGTCATGGCCTGAGGCCTAAGCTTGTCCATTCCTTTCGAAAGTCGCCAGCGTGGGGCATTACCATCCTGGCATGGGTTAACCCAGTGCACTTTCAACCTCTCATCCTGCCATTTACCTCAAAGCCCTGGACAACTGCCTCTTTCTGTCCCCTGTGCCTTTACCTATGTGAGCCTTTCTTTCTGGAATACCTCTTACCCCCTCCTTTGGTGAACTCCTACTCACATTTTGCAGCCCACTTTAGTATTATCCCCCTTGACGCACCAGGGGAAGTTAGTCCTGTTCTCCTTTACCCTCCCGTGGGACTGCGGACATGCCTCTTTCAGATTTTTGTGCAGTCATCCATATCACTGTCAGGAAACTCTGGATGCGATGACTCCATGTCCTTCTCCTGGCACCCTCTGGGAGGCCCTCGGGTGGAAGCTGACATGGCCTTTCAGTCTGGTGAGGTGCCCTGGCCCCTCTCTGCTGGCATGCCATGACATTTTGCACCATGGGCCACAGTAGGCACTTAATAAATACACGTTGAATTAGGGAAGAAAGAAGAGAAAGGAAGGAGAGAAGAAATGTGCTTCTCTATCCCCCCAGCCCCAGGGTTTGCCCTTGGAGAAAAAGGAACCGGCCAAAACATCCTGAACGCGTCCATCCTTCTCTGCGAACATCTTTCTTCCCAAGACTTTTGGTCCCTGGGCCAAGTTTGTGTGAGCTTCCTTCTCACATGGCTCTTCAAAACCTCATGCCAATTGTCCCATCAGATCTATCCCCCAGCCCTTGACAACTGCCTGGCATGGCCACGCTGCAAAGAGAGTGCCTCGAGGTCTTTATCCAGCCCCCAGCCCAGTGAACACAGTGCAGGTTTTCCTTATTACAGCCTCCAGCATCTGTTTTCCAACCGGCAACCTAATTTTCCCGAACAAGGAAAGACTAGGCCCAGGTTGGAGGCAGTGCTGGGATGGAATCGTGCATGATTTTAAGAGCTGGGTGGGAACTTATTTATATACATGCATATAATACTGCTTGTGAATGTTTAAACTGTCATCGTGGGATTTAACATTTGATGTACAGTTCTGCTGCAACATGACATAAGTGCTTCTAAAATTCACCAAACTATGCGGAATCGCACAATAAAAACAGGGCTCACGGGAAAAGCAAGTGGCACACGAGAAAAAAGGGAGGATAGGAACCTAATAAAACTGAGAGTACAATTTTACACATGATAAACCATTAAAAAATATACAGAAATATCACAACTAACAGGGTGAGTTACTGTGAACGGGATCAGAAATTTGCTTGTGGGAGTGGGCTTTGCAAGAGCTGCAGCTTGTGAGAGGGGGTTTTCTGGAAATGGCCAGGGATGTGACAAAGATGTGCGTGCATGCGTGTGGTTCCTGACACATGGCGGGGCAAGGCGGTTGGAAGATACCTGAGAAGTGGGTGTGTTTGTGTGTGTGTGTGTGTGTGTGTGTGTGTGTGTGTGTGTGTGTGTGAGGTCCTGCATTCCGCTAGCTCATCTCAGCCTGGTGTGGTTTTCTGCATTTGCTTACTGTTCCTTCTAGACAAAAATCATATAGTATACTCAATCTGTTCCCTAATGTATGAACTGTATTGCAACAGATTTGCACTTTCAAAACTTGTGCTCCTGCAGGGACTGACTGTACCACCAGAACAGGCTGTGGCCAAGATACCTGTCCTCGTTTTTTTATATAAGGACATCCCCTGCCTCCCCCCACCCCATTACATCTGTGCCATCATGTGGCGAGATTTTGAAGGAGCATTTAAAAGTAGGAATCGGCTTTTTTTTTAAATGCCTTTTTTTTTTTATTTAACCAGGGCTGATACTGCCTTTGATACTGCGTCAAAGTTCTTCTAGATGGCAGAAGCACAGTTCCCGCACAGTCGGTCTCTGGGAAACCTACCGCTCTCTTTCCCCCATCACACTCCTTGTTTGGTTTTCTCTAGACCAGCGGTTCTCAACCTGTGGGTCCCGACCCCTTTGTAACAAGGAAAACACATCACAGCAATAGGAAATTTGAGAACCACTGCTCTGGACCAACCTAGCTTTCACTCGGGTCTGTGGTCTGTTTCTTCCCTCGGGCCTTACCTTTTGCCAAAAAGAACTAGTTAGGACTTGAAATTTAACAGATAAATTCCACTCTATCTGGAAGTTGACAGTTTCCCTTCAGTAGGTTATCTTCTGCACCCTAATTACAAAAGGGGCTTTCTTTGGGTGTCATAACAACCTCATGACAGGGTGACGAAGCCTGGCCAATGGTACCGGCTGTCCTGACTCTACCTTGAGCTGAGCTGGTCACCTGTGCTCAGGTTCTATAGTACTGAATGTTAGACCTGGAGCGTCCAGCGTGACAGGAGAGGAGGAGGAGGAGGAAGGAGACCTGGCCTGAGACCCAGACTGACCCCAGTTACCCAGACAGGGGGCCTGTGTCACAGGCTGAGTCATGGTCCACGCAAGCAAGTCGGACCTGTGCCAGCCCTGAGTAACCACATCCCTAGGCGGTGTGTTCCCAGGGAACTGCAGAGTCCTCTGGCCTTTGTCTCCTGGGCCTGAGTGGGCATCTATTCTCACCCTTCCTGGGCCGGGGCCTGAGGCTGTGGGGGGCTTTCAGGCAGAGTGGGAACTCCTGAGAGCCTGGAAGGGAAACTCCACCCTGCACCTACTGACTCAGAGTCTCCAGGGAAAGGGCTTGGGAATCTGTTTGACCAGAATCCTTAGGAATATTTTTATGTCCAGTCAAGCATGGCAAGTCCTGACATAGGCCAGTGATGTCCAGAATTCTTTTTAGCCGCATAACTTTTTGCAAGGAGAACATTTGCAGAACCCAGGGTTGCAGCAGGTGAAGAAAGGGAGGGGCCACAAATTCCACTCCCCCACCTCTTTCACGTCTCTTTCCCCAGTGGAGAGACTCCCAGGGACACAGAAGAGAATTTGAAAACCACTGATTTAGTGCAATGCTCCTATTGTAATGATAAGAAAGCTGAGGCCCAGAGAGGTTATAATGCCTTGCTTGTGATCGTAGAGTAGCAAGCAGCAGGGCAGCTTTGCACGTGCTTGGATTTGCCTCTTACTGTGAAGCTAGGAAGACTTCACAAAGCCAGAGAGCCAGGGAGGGGAGAGAGGGAAGGCCGGCCCCAGGCTGTGCCCTAAGATTTGGTTCACAGTCTGTCCCATCTCTCTACTTCACTCGTCTCATAGCACAGCCTCCACGTGAACACTGAGAGCAGAGTTGTCAGAACAAACTCTACAGGAGGTTTCGAACATCGGTGGCAATGGACTAAATGTTTGTGTTGCCCCACAAAAGTGTAGGATTTCTGACATCGAAATCCCCCAAGTGACATATTAGGAAGTGATTAGGTCGTGCGGGCGTAGCTCTAAGAATGGGACTAGTGTCCTTGTAAGAGGGACACCAGAAAGCTCTTGCTCCTTTCCATCTCTCTTTTTTTACATTTGAAGATACAATAAGAAGTCTCCAAGCTGCAACCTGAAAGAGAGTTGTCACCAGAACCCAGTCCCGCTGACTCCCTGATGTCAGACTTTCAGCTTCCAGAACCGTAAGACGTAGATTTCTGCTGTTTGCAAGCTACCCAGTCTACGGTCCTCTGTGACAGTAGCCTGAATGGCCTGAGACACTCGGAACCTTCCCTGAGTGAGAAAAGCACCAAGCCCGTGTTAAAGCAGCAATGAAAGCACAGGGCGATTGTGCGTGAGCTTGAACTGGAACTACCCTGTTTTCACTCGCCTGTGGAGACTTGGAAGAAATGCTAGAAAGGAGGCAGAATATGGCAGGAATTTGCTTTCGATTTCCAACCCCCTTCACTCCTGGGGAGAAGTCACTCCGAGCTGGAGCTCAGTTTACTTGTGCAGACTTGTAGTTCAGTGGGGGCTCTATCTGTTCGTCAGATCTCCCTACCTCTTCACAAAGGGTGGCCCCAATGACACAGGTGGATCCCGGATAAGTACCCAAGGGTTACTCTGTGTTTTCCCTCAGCTCAAAATGGTGCCCAGATGAATGGGGGCTGGATCAACGAGCTGGGAGTGGGAGGTGGGAGATACACGGGAGGCCTGGCATTCTTTTCCTTTCCACCATGGTTATTTACTTTTCCTTTTCAAGGAGAGAAGTCCGATAACAAAATCCAATTTGCTAAACCAGGAGAATGAGAGAACACAAGACAGAGAGAGTAGGGGAGGGAGAAGAAAGAGAAAGAAAAAAAGAAATTTCTACTTCCATGCCACAAAGGAAGACAAATGAATTGGACAATATGTATTTCAGTATGTCACTAAAGTGGTTTATCCCTTTAGTTTCAGGGTAGCCAACACATATCTGGAATAGAAAACTCCAATGACTCTTGGCGACCAGCCTATCCTTCCCACCCCATCCCTCCTCTCCATGGTGACTCCTCACATAAAGGGCCAAAGGCACCCACTGGGGGGCATTAGAAATGGAGAGGCACAAACCAAGGACTCTGGGGAACAGCTGCAGCCACAGGTCCGGTTCACGCCTAAGGGCAAAGTGTTGGGCTTCCCAAAGGAGAAGGCGACATGGTTACAAACAGAAGCTGGACCTCTGAGCTCTGTGATCATCCTCCTGCATTGGTTGCATGGCACTGGGGCCTTTCCGGCCATACCTGCTCTGGAAATTATACTAAATGAAGGGACCCAAGGCAAGAAAAAGGGGCTAGATACAGGATACAGCAAGAAGTCTACAGCTGTAGCCCGAACCTAGCCCTGCAAACACCCCTATCCTGGACTTCAAGTTCCACAAAGTTGGGACACAGATTTCTGTACCCAAAGAAATTACAGAATAAACAGATTTCTGTTGATTATGTGCCATCCAGTCTATGCCATCAGTCTAGGTATAGCCTGAATGGACTGAGACAGATCTCTGCCCATGAATTTTCAGTTATAGGTCAATGCAAAACTATTTCCAATGGCTTTAAGTCAGTGGTTCTCAACCTTCCTAATGCCATGACCCTTTAATACAGTTCCTCGTGTTGCGGTGAGCCCCAACCATAAAATTATTTTCGTTGCTACTTCATAACTGCAATTTTGATACTGTTGTGAATCGTAATGTAAATATCTATTATGCAGGATGGTCTTAGGTGACCCCTGTGAAAGGATCGTTCGACCCCCAAAGGGGTCATGACCCACAGGTTGAGAACTACTGCTTTAAATAAAACAAGCAAAAGGTGGGGGGACCTTGAAGCCACTATTTTTGGAGTAACTTGTTACATAGGAAAGATAACCAGAACAATGCCTACCTCCTAGGATTCTTGAGAGAATCTAAGGAAATATATGTATGATGTGTTCTGTGACAAGCTGGGCATAGTAATAGCTCAGTTAATATTGGGTATAACTATTCGTAATCTTCTAACATAGCTGTTTTATGTAATCTCTAACCTGAGAAAGTGATTTTCTGTGTCCTTAGAGGTATGCCATTCAGAATGTAGGTCACTAATCAATCAAATTAAAATGGGCAAGCTTGCTGCCTTCTCCCTCTCTTTGGAAGCTTGACAAGAAACCTCTTAATGTATGTTATTTGGAATGAAATGAAGTGCTCACAATGCAATCTATGTGTGTAATGCCAGCAAAATCTGAGTTTTTGATGAAGAGTCATCATCACTTGGCCATTCCTGTCTGCAAAATAAATAAATAAATAACAGAAGGGAAGATTCAGGGCCAAAACTTAACAGAAAAGATGGTCAACACCATCACATTTTAAAAACACGTCTGAGGTCACATATTTAATATTCTATCAGCTCTTTCCACACCACCCAAGCCTCCAGCTCAGAACAGGTGTCCCTCATTTTATTATGCCTCACTGAATTGCGCTTCACAGTCATTGCATCGTTTTTCACAAATTGAAGGTCTGCAGCAAACTTATGTCAAGCAAGCCTGTCACTGCCACTTTTCCAACAGCATGTGCTCACTTCAAGTCTTTGTCACCTTTTGGTAATCCCCTCAATATTTCAAACTTTTTCCCTACTATTATGTGTGTTGTGGTAAGCTGTAATTAATGATCTTTGTTTCGGGACACTATGAATTGTGCCCAGCAGTTCATAATGCCCACAGTTCATATCAATAATTGACATTAATGTCATCTTATGGCAAACTTAATTGAGGTATGTTTCATGTTCTGACCAGCTTGTTCTGCCATCTCTCTACCGCTCTTCAGGTCTTCCTGCTTATTCCCTGAGGTACAGAAATATCAAAATTAGGCCAATTAATAACTATAATGGCCTCTAAGTGTTCAAGCGAAAGGAAGAGTTTGCATGTTTTTCACTTTAAATCAAAATGTAGAAATGACAAAGTTGAGTGAGGGAGGCATGTCAAAAGCAGAGGTAGGTCAAAAGCTAGGCTTCTTGTGCCGAATAGTCAGCCTGTTGTGCGTGCAAAGGAAACATTCGTGAAGGAAATAAACTGTGTTACTCCAGAGAACACACCAATCATAAGAAAATGAAATAGCCTATTGCTGATATGAAGAAAGTTTGACTGGTCTGGATAGAAGATCAAATCAGTCAGAACATCCCCATAAGGCAAAGGCTAATTCAGAGGAAGACTGTGACTCTCTTCAATTCTGTGAAGTCTGAAAGAGGTGAGGAAGCTGCAGAAGAAAAGCTGGAGGTTAACAGAAGTTGGTTCATGAGGTTTAAGGAATGAAGCCATCTCCACAACATTAAAGACCAAGTGAAGCAGCAAGTTCTGATGGACAAGCTGCGGCGAGTTATCCAGCTCTACCTAAGGTTGTTGATGAAGGTGGCTACACTGATCAACAGATTTTCAGTATCAATCAAGTAGCCTTCTGCTGGAGAAAAATGCCATGTAGAATGTTCCTAGCTAGAGAGGGTAAGTCAAGACCTATCTTCATGGCTTCAAAGAACAAGCTGACACCCCTGTAAGGGGCTAATGTAGCCGGTGAATTTAAGTTGAAGCCATCATTCTGAAAAATGTAGGCCTGTAGGAATGTTACTAAATCTACTCTGCTTGAGCTCTATAAATGTAACAAGAAAGCCTGGAAGACAGAATTTCTGTTTAAACAGTGTAGCTTTCTGAATATTTGAGGCCAACAGTTGAGACCTACTGCTTAGAAAATAGATTCTTTTCAAAATATTGCTCATGACAATGCAGCTGGTATCCCAAGAGCTTTGAAAGGAAATTCATGTTGTTTTCATGCCTGCTAACACAATATCTATTCTGCAACCCGTGGATCAAGGAGTCACTTTGACATTCAAGTCTTATTATTAAAAGAAAATACATTTTGTAAGGCTATAGCTGTTATGGATAGTGATTCTGGTGATGAACGTGGACAAGGTCAATTAAAAACCTTCCAGAAAGGATTTACCATTCTAAATGCCATTAAGAATATTCATAATTCATGGGAGAAAAATCAAAATATCAATAGTAACAGGAGTTGGGAAGAAGTTGATTCCAACCCATACGGATGACTTTGAGGGGTTTAAAACTTCCATGGAGGAAGTAACTGCAGATGTGGTGGAAATAGCAAAAAAAATTCGAACCGAAAGCGGAGCCTGAAAATGTGACTGAATCACTCAATGTCATGATAAAACTTGAACAGATAAGGAGGCCCTTCTCGTGGATGACCAAAAAAAAAGTAGTTCTTTTTTAAAGATTGGATTTACTCCTGGTGAAGATGCTGTGAACATTGTAGAAATGACAACAAAGGATTTAGAATATTATATCAACTCAGTGCATAAGCAGCAGCAGGGTCTGAGAGAATTGCCTCCACTTTTGAAAGAAGTTCTACTGTGGGTAAAATGCTGTCAAATAGCACCATATGCTACAGAGAACCCTTTCGTTAAAGAGGCAGTGGATGCAGCAAACTTCACTGATTTTTTTTTTAAGAAATTGCCATAGCAACCCCGATCTTCAGCAGTTACCACCTTGATCAGTCAACAGCCAAGGTAAGAACCTCTGTCAGTAAAACCATTACATTCACTGAAGGCTCAGATGATCATTAGCATTATTTAGCAATAAAGCATTTCTTAATTAATACATTTTTTAGACATATGTAATAGACTACAGAATAGTGTAAACTTGACTTTCATATCTACCAGCAAAGCCAAAATATTTTGTGTGATTTGTGTTATTACCATATTCACGTTATTGCAGTGGTCTGGAACTGAACCTGCAATATCTCCAAGGTATGCCTGTAATATTTTAGTCTATGCAAGTCACAAAATAATAGGCTTTTCTAGGATAATACCAGAGAGACAATTATATCAAAGTCACAACCCACTGGTCAACCAAAGGCAAGCGATGGTTCTGTGAGTTGCATTAGGCAAATTGCTTCCCCTCTCCCATACTATTAATTGGAAATTAAATGAGGCTTTGAAAGATATTTACACAAATTTTAGAAGTAATTATTTCCTGGTTGTATTTTCAGGCCTTTGCACATAAATTTATACATATAATAAATATTACTTAAATTGGAATGGACTCAAAAAGTACACTTCTGTTTGAAGATTTCCTATTATTCAACAATACAATTTAATTTAACACATTTATTGAATACCCAATATATGCTAGGTGCCAGTAATAAAAAGTGACAAAGCATTATCCATGAAGCTATCCTAGTTTTTCAATAAATTAAACTGAAAAATCTAATTAAAATTGGAAGCAATGATTTATGCTAGGTCACAATGCTTATGCAATTTGGGAGAAGGTATTTTCTAGGACTTTCAAAATTTCAAGAAGCATTGTTAAATGAATTTTGCAGTTAATGTTCATTGGCTGACAAAAGCTGATTATGGGATAAATGCTGTTTCTGTGGACACCTCTATTTACAATGCTTTTGAACTTTAACTTACAATTGTCATCTGATTTGTGGATAGTAACCCTTTCAAAATTGTTTGCTGACAAAATTTTTTCTGGGACTCCCTGATAGATTCTTTTAGCATCCTTTTATTTTGCTAAAAGCCCTGAATAAAGCAACTGAGTAAGTAACTTTGAGGGCAGAAATATCATTACTTTCATAAGCACTTCGCTTCTTGGTCATGATGGACACACAGTGTCACTGTCATTTTGGTCATTCTGTAAATAGACTCTAGTGTAAAATATACATAATTCAAAGCTGCCACATAAATTAGAACATCCTCTAAACTTAGCTAGTTGCTCAAACTGCTGTAATAGGCTTTGCAAGATATGAGAGTGAGATTGGCCTGGGAAGTCTGGACTTTAAGACTTTCCATTCTGTGCTGCCAATGGAGGAGTAGCTTGAAGCTCCCTTGTCCTGCAGGCTGCTGCGTGGATCCATCTTCCATGTTCAAGCAGGGAAGTTTCCACACACTCCCTTCCATGCTCTCACACTGACCAGGCTTCTTGACCAAGCAGCACATACCATGAGGAATGAAGTTAACCTGCTCCCTGTCCCCACCCCCTTAGTTTCTCCCTTTCATTATGTGAAAGTGAAAAACAGTGCAAACCTACAGTGGAAAAATGCCCTCTCTCCTTTTTTCTTCAGAGTGGTTAATATCCATGTAACATCTTGAGAGCCTCTGACTTTAGCTGAAAGGATGAGAAGCATGAGCAGTGATGCCTCTCTGACAGGTGCTGGTACCACCTGTGGCTTCCTAAATCTGAGTCCCTCTGACCTTCCCCTTCTGTTGCCTGTCAGAATTCTCCTAGATTTCCTCAGGCTTCTCAGCCTCTTGGTGGTCTGTTTTGATATCTGCTTACCCTTAATCTTGAATCATTTTAGCTGATAGGAATTTCCTTGGAAAAGTTGTGTAACAGATTTTTTTTTAACTCCTCTAACAACTACCAAGTACTCGGGAAATTATCTTAGTACCCTGTGAGAGTGAGACTCCCAGAAAGAGGACTGCAGTGTCTGTTCCCACGCTCCATCGTCTCCAGCATTGAACAGTGCAGGATTGTTAAATTTTTAAATTTCAGCTACAATGAATAGACAGATCAATAGATAGAACGAATCCACGGATAGAATGAATCCACTATGTGGGGAAAAAGACTCAGCTACCTGAGACACCTGTGTTTGAGCATATGTATGCCCTTTTATAACAGCATCACTTTTGAAAAGTCACAACTTTCTTATCAGTGGAATAGGAATACCACCACCACCTTCCCAGGGCTAATTGAAGGAGGAAGATAATGTTTATGAATGTGTCCCACCCGGTACCTGGCCTGTGGGTCCTCCATAAGCGTTGAGTCCCTTCTCACTTCCCCTTTCTCCTGGGAATGGGGTGAGGGGGAAGAGTCAGAAATGGCCAGGCGCACTCCATCACGAACTATCAGTGCCGTTCAGTGGCTCTATCTTTAGGGGACTCTTTCCTGATTGCTTCCTTTCATCTTCCTCCATCCATCCTCCTGAGACACAGCACACTGTCACTGTGTCTTCACTCCCACACCTCAGCCCAGGCACACACACACGTCCACACCCCTGACCTCTTCCCAGGGATGTCTCTACAAGGGACTCTCCAGAAGAAGAAACGCAAATCAGCCCATCGAGACCTTGTTAACACTGCCCAGAGAAGAACAAAGTAAAAACAAACATCAAGCCTCCACAGCAGACAGAAGAATTCAGTCTAGGTTTGAAGCTATTAATTTAAATCAAGAAATTATCTAGGCTAAGAAAAGTGAAGAGGCTCTTTCAATTCCAATAATTCTGGGAAAGGAATTGTTTTTTAAAGAAATATCAGAAGCTGGTGATGCTACCCATAGTGTTAGATAAGACAAACAAAGTGGATTAAAGATCCCCCTGAAAAAAGTTGTATTAGAGAAATTAATTCTTTTTTTTTTTTTAATTTTGATATCTTTTCTGAAAATTCACATCTTAAAGGAGAATCAATTCCAGGAAGTATGATACCTCATTTAATGTCCTTTCAAAAAAGTAGAAATTAGTTCTGGGGTATGACAATTACCTAACTAATGTGTGGTGAAATGTTAGAATGTGAAAGACTGTTCTGAGGGTATATGGGCATCATCTTCTTCCATTCTCATAGTAACTCTAGGAGCATAATCCTATTGTTAGCCCTGTTTTATAGATAAGGAAACTGAGGCACAGAGGGATTGAATAATTTGCTCTGTGACTTGTAGACAGTGGGGAGAGGGTTTGAGGTGAAGAACCTGGCTCCAGAACCCACACACTGAACCAGGCTGCCAGATACAGAGACTTGAGTTATGTACCCCCCCGCCACTGTCCAGGGTGCCCATCCTTACACTGACCCATGCTGCCCCCCACAGACATGGTGAGCCTGGCCATTACTGCCATCATACTGCTCTGAAGAAGCAAGACCTGATGTCACTACAGGAAAGTGAATATGACAAAGATATTGTGTCTTCTGCTGGGACTCAGTTGTTTAGAGAAGAGAAAAAAATGTCAGGATGTGAAGACAGTTGAATTCTTATTCTTAAGGCCAAATGCTCATTTGGAAAGTGTGATTTTATCATGGAATGCGTCACAGGACTGAGATACACTTGGAAAGAAAAACAGTAATATCTCCTTATTGAAAAATGTTTAGCTCCTCTCTTCATCCCCACTGAGCCCTACCAAGGAGAGCTGATGATAGTTGAAAACTAGCTGAAAGGAGATTGGTGGAGAGGGAGGGGGTTAAGAACTACATCAAGTAGGTCATCGAACCCTAAGGTGCTGAAAGTCATCAAGAGTCTAAAACTAGAATCAAAACAGTCCCTGTACAATGCAGGATTTGACATATGTCCCAAAGCTGGCCAAGTAATTTCAGCAGCATTTATTGATTGCTTTCCATTGGATTGCCATCCCTGATGCTGGGAAGATAAAGACGAATAAGTTAGACAAATAAGTTACACTTCCTTTCCTCAAGCATAGTAGGACAGAGAGAGCAGTTAACAGGACAAAATGCAAATCATGGGACATTTGGCTATGTGTACACAAACCAAAACCAAAATGAAAACAAAACCAAACTTGTTTTGGTTCAAAAGTGGGAGTTATAAGGGTGAATTATTCTGCCTGGAGTCAAGAATAGCTTCCCAGCACCTTGGCCAGATTCCAAAGGGTGAGTAGATGTCATGTAGACAGGTAGACAGGTAAATGGTAGACACTGGGTGGGACAAGGGCATTATGGAGAAATAAAATAGGGTGTGCAAAGCCGTAGATACAAAATAGCATAATGCCAAGTGGGGGGAAAGCAGTGATGTGGGTGTGCTGGAGGGAAGAGTGGGAAAGGGAAGGGTGGTGGGAGAGATGGGACATGAGAATGGATTTGGGAGGTGAATTTGGAGGCAGAGACGTTGAGGGAGGGCTACTGTGGTTGAAACAAAAGATGAGGAAAGCTTAGAGTAAGCTGAGGTCAGTGCTGATGAAGAGAACAGAGGACAGATTTGAGAGACAATTAGACGCTAAGTGGATACGACTTGGAAAATGTTGACATATGACAGAGAGAAAGGGAGACTTGAAGGTGACATCAGATAGAGGTCTTGGGAGCATGGTAACTATATTGAAGATGGTGCCATAGAGGTGGCCCAGAATGTCCCCAGAGGATGAGATACAAATGGTGAGCCTCAGTCCAGGTCCTAACGAAGAGATGCTGGGAATAAGTGAGGACCTGGAAGGGACTGGGTTTGCAGCAGACACTCTGAGGTGGGAGCTTAGAACTGTTTTTTGCCAATAGAACACTCACTGGACAATTTAATATGGAGGTCAAAGTAGTGGGCAGACTGTGTATAAAGTGGCTTCCAGGCTCTCTGCCCCAGTGTTCATACCTGTGTAATCCTCTCCCCTAGACTAGGGTTGGTGGGTGGGGCCTGCCACTTGCTTCTAACCTATGAAATAACAGCAAAATAATGGGATACCACTCCCATGATTATGTCATCTTGCAAAAGGCTCTGTCTTGTCTGTGGATCCCCATTAGAGACTCTCCTTGCTGGCTTGATGAAGTAAGTGGCCATGCTGAGGTGGCCCCCATGACAGGGAATCACAGACAGACTCCAGAGCTGAGGGTAGCTCCAGCTGACAGCCAGCAAGAAGCCTGGCCCCCGGCCGGGAGTGGTGGCTCATGCCTGTAGTCCCAGCGCTGTGGGAGGCCAAGGCGGGTGGATTTCCAGTGCTCACAGTTCGAGACCAGCATAAGCACGAGTGAGCCAGAGTAAAAGATCCCATCTCTACCACCAGGAAAGAACACAGCTGGGCATTGTGGTGGGTGCCTGTAATCCCAGCTACTTGGGAGGCAACTGGCAAGAGGAATCACTACAAGCAAGGACAATGTAAAAAAAAAAAAAAAAAAAAAAAAACCAAGGAAACTAAGAAGAGTGCAAACCAACTGAAATAAAAGCAAAAAAAAAAAAAAAAGAAGAAGAAGAAGAAGCCTAGCCCCTCAGTTCTACAGCTGCAAGGAAATGAGGAAATGCACTCCACCAACAACTTCAGTGAGCTTGGGGAATAGATTCTTCCCCAGCCAAGCCACCAGATGAGAATGCAGCCCAGTGGCCTTCTTGACTATAGCCCTGTGAGACCCTGGGCTCTTGACCTGTGGAGACTATGAGTAATAAATGTGTGTTGGCTTGGCACCTGTAGTTCTGCAGCTAGGGCACCAACCACATACACCAGAGCTGGTAGGTTCAAATGCAGCCCGGGCTGGCCAAACAACAATGACAACTACTTCATGTTTCATGCATGCAAACGTGAAGAGACAAAGATGAAACCAAAAAATAACCGGCCATTGTGGCAGGCACCTGCAGTCCCACCTACTTGGGAGGCTGAGGCAAGAGAATCACTTAAGCCCAGTTGGAGGTTGCTGTGAGCTGTGACACCAGCTGAGGGTGACATAGTGAGACTCTGTCTCAAAAATGAATAAATAAATAAATAAAAAGAGTGTTTTAAGCCACTAAGTTTGTGGTGACCTGCTACAGCAACAATAGGAAACTAATAGTCACACAGTGGGATGTACCCAAAGCAAAACTACAACTACCCTCAGGGACTTTGAGGGGTAGGAATAAATAAAAAAGAAAAGCATAAGGGCAAGGTGGCCTCTGCTGAAGTGACAGGGAAAGGCTAGCTCTGCACAGCACAGCTCTGGACTGACGAAGCCACTTTCTTTCTG
This sequence comes from Perodicticus potto, assembly GCA_963574655.1. Lineage (NCBI taxonomy): Eukaryota > Metazoa > Chordata > Mammalia > Primates > Lorisidae > Perodicticus > Perodicticus potto. The sequence continues at coordinate 21,510 of CAUYRH010102425.1, read as the reverse complement.
GGGTGACTTGGGGCTTTTCACAATATGAAAGACTACCCCTAAAAATCATACAGATGAGGAGACCACCTGTGCTGGCAAGTGCCCTGGGAGTGGAGCATCTACCCCCCAGGGAGAGGATACCCTATTGCAGAGGGGAAAACTAGAGCCCAGAGTCAGCAGAAGCTGCTCCACACAGTACAGCCCACACTCGCATCTCTGCCTGATCCCCTCTTGTCCCAGGGACCCCCCCCAATCTCTTCCAAAGCTGTGTACTTCACAAGTCTCCTGGGAAAGAAAATTTTTCTATTCTGTCTCTCTTTTTCCCTCCTTTGTATTCAGAAATGACCTATTTTCAACGATTCACTAAAAATTCGGTGCTATTTTAGGTAAAATTTTAAAGGTGACCTAGCCATATTTATGCCTCAGAAATATACATCCATTTACATGCCCGCAAACATGAAGAGACAAAGATGAAGATGGCTTACGTCCATTACAGAATAACTGGGGTCCTATCTGTAAGTTATTGTGTGAAAAATAATCATTACTTCACTTAAAACCCTGCCTTGATTGCTTGTTATCTGAAAGCATAATGAGGAACTCAATCTTTGCTAAGAAATTTAAAATGTAAAAAGTCCAAATCTTAGTTACTGACACTAAGATCCCTTGAAAAGAGAGCTCTGTTCCAAATAACCCTTGGGTTTAACAAGAATCAGCAGTACCATTTGCTGAAGAGCTTATAATATAGCAGCCCCCGTGCTATGCATGTGGTGCATTTTATCCCATGCACTCCCCACAGCAATGAAACAATTGCACAGAAGAGTGATTATTATCATCTGAAATCTAGGAAAAGAGGAGCTAAGGCTTGGGAAGTCAGATCGAGCACCCAGCTGGTCAGTTCCAAGCTAACCTATGCCGCTGTCCACCATGGTGACAGCAAGACTCAAAATTATGTTCTTTACTTTTTTATCCATTTCCCCAACTCATGTACAAAGATCCTGGAGGAGGTATCGTCAAAAACTCCATGGCCACATGAAAAATTTCCTTGTCATTTAAAAGATCAGAAGCTGTGAATAGCAAGTGGTGCATGCCCAGGCAGAGTGTTTCTTGCCTGTAGAAAACCAGCTGTGCCTGCAACTTAACAACTCAAGAGAGGGTCCTCCAATAGTGCTCTCCCCAAACATCTTCCCCCTCCAGCTGTTGACTTGTGAAGAGGACAGTAGGATCTGCCCTGTTCATCATGGCAAATTCCCACCTGGGCACATTGGAGAACCTCAGGGAATATTTGTTGGACAGTTGAATAAGTAAGTGGATCGATGGAGAAATGGCTGGATGGATAGACAAATGGACAGAAGGATGAAGAATAGATTAATGCATGAATGGACAGGACAGAGGCCAATTCAAGAGAGGAATGGATACAAGTTCACCTCCTCTTAATCCCACCTCCTCATAACTGGCCATGAACTCTTTCCTGGACATCCTAGAACCCAAGGTGCAAAAATTCAGGAAAGAACACTTAGTTTTCCCCTTTATTGATCCTATATGTTTCCAAGATGTATTTTGAAAGGGACAGTAGAGAAGGGATGTTTATTTTGTTTAGCATCCAGACAAAGAGTTTTCTAAAAAACAGCAAATTGAAAGACAGACGTCACTCCTACCATGTGAAATTCTTCATCTGGGGCCTTGCATACTCAGCTTATGAATGGACATGCAGAGGGCTTGAGAAAAGGCACATTTCAAGAGGGAAGCACAGAGTCTTGTCATGTGTCTGAGGGCATACAAATAAATTAATAAATTAAGCCAAGCCAGACCTGCAAAATGCCTAGCTGGGCTCCAAGCTCCTTGGCCTTATCTGCATCCTTAAAGTTTCCCCAGAGCCTCTGGTAAGCTGGCTCCCCAGAGCTGATCTCTTGATATCAATGTGCAAATGGGGTAATGACTTCAGGTCTGTCTCATGGATAAAGGGTGTGCAGTCCATGCATGAAAGAAGGCTTGAGTTTCCTGTCCTCTTGTATGGAGCCATGATCTCATCCTGCCTGTCTCATGTCTCCAAAATGCATCCCTTTGAGGCCAAAGAAGCAGGCAAACCAGGAGGCAGGAGCTGTCATCTGCAAGAAAGGTTTCTTTGTTGTGAAGAGCCTTTGGGTGGGGACGTCGGCCAAGAAGCTGAGGAGAAGGCCAGGGCGATCCAGAGGGAGGAAAACCGTGATACACAAACTCTTCCCACTAGCCTTGATCCTTAGGGAAAGCTGTTTCCAGATGAGACCTTTCATCGACTTCCTACCGAGAGACCCTGAGGCGCCTAAACCGCATGTTCTGTGCCATATGGCTCATCCAAAACAAACAGTGTCCGATGCTGCCAACTCCCAGTTATCCAGGAGCTGTTTGAGAGGATGTGGGTGAGCCAGGGCCTTCTTTCCTCCTCCCCCACACTCCTCCCAGAGGAGGCCCTGCAGGTTCAGCCTGGCTGCCTTTCCGTTGGCATTTGTAGGATTCTGAAAGGGCAATATCAGGACTGACCTTACCCATCATCCATTTCAATCTTTTCATTTCACAGATTTGGAAAATGAGGCCCATAATGATGGGGAGGTGAGTGGTGGACTGGACCTCAAATGTGAGGCCTGGGATCTCCATCCAGTCCAGTGACCTTCCATGACCCAAACTTCCATCTGGCTTCTAACAGGTGGTAGGTATCCAGGAAGTTTGGGGATCATCCTCGTCTTCATTCATCTGTTTTTTCACTCAATGTCTCCTTATTTCTTATTTATAAAATGTAACTATGGTGGCCCTGGGATGGGAATAGGAACTAGATCTCATCCTGAAGGCCCAATCTGATCAATTGACAGTGATTGTTCAGAAAAGGACATGGAATGTCATAGTCTATCCAGGATTCTTCCTTGCATAAAAGAACAGAGAAGCGCAGTAGCCACCCCAGGTTTGGATTCATAGGCCTCCACCACCTGGCCTCATCTTCCTCACCTAGCCCCATTTCCTCTCTCCAAGCAGGGGTCCTGTGCTAAAGTCCAGACCTGGTTCAACCTTTTCTGGGAACTACAGCTGTGCCTTTCTCCTAATTCTGTGTTTTCTTCTTGTGTGTGTCTTCCTGCCTGGATGATGTCCACGATTCTCTCCATCCTTCAAATCAAACCACAGGCTTGTGTCTGTACCCAACCTTCCTGACTCTCTCACAGCCCACACAGGTGTCATCTATGTTGAACTGGACCACACATCTTAGCATTGGGGATTCCATGGTCTTTCTCCAGGCCTGGGCGAGTTCCTTGGTGCTAGTCTTTCAATGTGAACAGTGAATTTAATATTGTTATTATTTTTAAAATATACTATATATTTTATGAGTTAGAAGAGAAGGAGGACTTAAGGATTCCCTCTAGTTCACTTTCTCCTTTATTCATTCAGCCAATACCTCCTTCAAAAACCAATCATAGTGAGCTTGAGATGAAAGCAGTGTTTTCTGAAAATCAAATCCAAGCCTATGTCTAAGCAAATTAATTTAATATAAATTCTTGGTACCTCAATAAGTCAAGAAGAGAGATTGTTAAGTCTTCCAAGTCCAGTCTTAAGCTAAGCAGATGTTCACTGTCATTTATTCTAGGATTTGGTCCTCAGAACTTAGGAAGGAAGTCAGATATAGATAAAACCCCTAAAGATTTCTTTTAGCTCTTTAAATAGCAAAACATCATGCAAAAATGTTCACATTTTTCCCCCTCAGCAAAAACAAGCAAGTTTTTTTTTCTTTTAAAGAAAAAAATGCAATACTTATTATTACCGATATTATTACAAATAAAAATAATGCCCAAACAGTGTACTGTCTTAGCAGCTATCTCTAAGACACTCAGGAATTTGTGATGGGGGTGAAGGAAAGAAGAATAAAAATTCTGGATCTTTTACCATTATTAAGGCCTCTTCACATATTTTTCCAATTTCTTTTTAGATATTATTATTACTATGTATTTGCCAACAGAACCGGCTGGTTCTGAAGCCCTTTCCTCCCCATCTTCCATCCGTCCCTCACCGGCACTTCTTTATTTCCCACCTTGAGTGCCAACATTGCCTGCACCTTGGAGCTTCTCCCATGGGACCGCCTGCACTCCCATGGATGAGTAAGGAGGCCCCTCAAAGGTCATGTCCATGGCCCTGGGCTTAGGAAGGTTTACCTCTCTTACTCTCGGCTTTTCAGAGTTTGAGACCTTAGTTTTAAGTGGTGGGCCAGTTCATTTTCTCACCACCAAGTAGAGCCAGAAAGAGGACAGGGGTCATTCTTCCACCAGGCCAGAACTGGGCAGGCTGATGGGAAACTTGTGTCCAGCAAACTCACCACCCACAGCCTAGGGACACACCCAGGACCATCTCCAGGCAATTGTTTTCAGAGTTTGTGCTCCCGAGAGCCCAGGCTCCCCTCAGGTCGTGGGGCAGGGTTCAGAGCTCCCCATAACATCTCTCCCCAAGAGCCTCTCTGCTTTAGTCCATACTGAGGCTCTAAGTGACATGATAACAACAAAGCCTTATTGCTCTTCAAAATGATCTAACGAATGCTTCATGCCTTGGAATTCCACAGTACTGAATATAACCTTTTCAAAAAACACTTGCTTGAAATACCTTAGGAGTGAAAAGATGTGAGGGTATGGGACTAAGAGCAAAGCTCATTCCTTTCTCTAGGAAAAAGGAACTGAAAGTGTGAGAATTGAATTTAAAAACATTTCTTCTAAATACGGATCAAAAATATTCTCACAAAGTAATGAGAAAGTCTCTTGAATATTATCGCAATCAGGTTGATGAAAATATCTCCGATTGTATCTGAAGCCCACACACTGTACCCCATGATTGAATTATTGTACACAGCTATGATTCAATAAAAAAAAAAAGGAATTTAAAAACATTAACTGAGAAGTTTGTCTAACAAGGCAGTTTTCATAGATTTTTATACTTTTAAGTTCGACAAAATTATAAAAATGAATTATTTTTGGAAATAATGAAAGGCTCTTTATTATAAGTTAAGAGCATTATAATAAAAAATACTCAAAGCAAAATAACCAGGAAAAAAAAACCCTCCTAGATGCTATCACTATTATCTTGTATTTTTAAAAGGAAAATTTACCACCCAAAACAGGAGAAGGACATGATAGCAGAAGAAAGAAAATTTCTTTAAATGAAAGTTTAGCCTTGTGGAAAATGTAGCCCAGAGCCTTTTTTTCCCTCGTTTTTTTCAACAGACAGGTGGAAAATCCACCAGGGGCTGGTGTTGCTTGGGGGAGAATTCTCAGAGTGGGGAGAAGAGCAGGGTCAGAGCTGGCCACGTGTGCTTCCCAGGCCTCTTGGGCTGGAGGACCGCTGCATGTCTGAATGTCTGGAGCCTGCTCGCTGGTCCTGTCAAGTCTGGCCTCAGTCTGGGAGCCAGCGGGGCAGTGTTTGTGGAGCCAAAGTAGAGATTAAGTCATGTTTTAGAGGTGACCTCTGTCCACCCTTTTCTGCAGGCATCCCCTCCCCTCCCGGCCTCACTCCTCAGCATCTCCCCACTTACATGCTTTTGTTCTGCAAGGGCCCCTTCCTGCCAACAGGGTCCCCCCTGACATCTACTGTCACCACCCAACTCCCCCCATGATTGCCTTCTCCTCAAATGGACCTGGTCTTTGTTGTTCTAATTAGATTATCTCTGCCTTAGGGACCTAAAGGACAGTCCCTAGCAGCCCTGGCTGGAAAGGCAGGTCACATAATCCCTGTTATCAAGAGGCTTGTCATTTAGCATGTAGATCAACTAATTCTTTCGATACCAGGGGAGTAATTGTGCATCTTAATATTGATTTCTTCGGAGATACAATCGCCTACATTCCTGAGTCAGACTCACTTACTGAAGCTAAAAGGTTCCACTTACTATATTATGAAACCACCCCCACCCCCACTACATGCTCCATCGCAAGTTAATGCCACAAAGCTGGACAAATCTGAAGGGCTTTGTGTTTTTCCACTTGGTCCAATTTCAGAATGAGCCTCCAGTTGAAGAAAAACAGAAAAAAAAAGTCTGGCTATTTTAAGACAGCTCATGTGTTTGTGTTTAGGGTGGTGAGGGGGGAATATTCTGCCCTTCCCAACACCCACCAGGCCTGCTCTTATTTCTCCACTCCCCAAGCTTTGGGGTACAGTGACACTGGAATCCTAATTTAATGAAGCCAGCCTATTCTGTTTGTATGTTTTTTTTCTTTATTAAATCATAATTGTGTACATTGATGCATTTATGGGGTACAGTGTACTGATTTGATATACAATGTGAAATGCTTACATTGAACTAATTAACACATCCATCACCTTGCTTATTTATTGTGATAAGACAATTACACTCTTTTCTTAATAGTTTTGAAATGTACCATTGCATTATGCACATTAGGTGAGGTCCCACCAAATACTCTCCCTCCTGGCCTCCCCTCTGCCCTCCCCTCACCTACTCTTCTCTCCTACTTTCTGGATTCTTCTTAGTAAAGTGTCTCAAGAGTGGGGGGAAAAGTAGCCAGTGTACTCAATACTACTATGAAATCAGTATATAATCACCTACACATGCATACGAATAGTTTCTATGTTTCGTGATGAATTAGTAGGATGGGCTGTCAAATTAGGCCAAGGGCATTTTATTATCAAATATCCTTCCAGGGCAGTGGGAAGCAGAGAAAGAAAAATCTGAGCTTCTAGTAGCAGTACAGTAAGGGAAAAAAAAGGTACCTTCCCAAAGGTTGAAAATGCACTGAGATTTGGAACATACAGCAGTGTTGATCCTATATTGTTAAGGGGTACGAGGCAAAGGCAAACAGCAGCCAAGGACCAAATGTACAATTTTTCTATAAAGGAAGTTCAGTACCCCTATGCACTAGAGTGTCCGCCATAATAAAGTACATCATCAGTCATCGTATTCACTTTCATAATAACTACTGCCACTCTCAAGTGCAAATCTGTTGGGCACAGTGCAGGAGAGTGTGCTTTGTACACGTTATGCACGCCGTCCTGTCCCATCCTCATAAGCAAGCCCAAGAGGCGTGTTCTATTAATTGTTTTCATATTACAGACAAAATACTGAGGTCCAGAGAGATTTGCCTATATTTTCCAAATTAATAAGTGGCAGAGCTAAGTTCCAACCCAGTGCTGTCTAGCTCCCAAACTTGTAGTCTTAAATTGAAACAACAATAACAACAACAAATTGTTCTTCATTCTTCTGTTGGGGTCCATTCATATGTTCCATTACTTTTCACTCATTCTGAGAAGACTGCTCATTGTTCATGCCCTAGGTGCCACAAATAGAAAAAGAATGCACAGTACAGGGTAGAAGGAGAAAGGCAAAAACATGTAAATAGTATATTCATCAAATGAGATGAGCAAAACGCAACAGGAATACTGAAAAGGGATCGTTCTTAAAGATTCCACAGAAGCTGTAGGGTATAAGTTGTTTTGTTTTAGAAAAGTCCTTGAAAATGATCAGATGCCTAAGAGAGAATGAGGAAAGGAATGAGCTAAGATAAATTCTCATTAAAAGTCTGTTCTGTACACAAGCTAATGAAATCATGCTACTTCCTTTCATATTTATGTGAAATCTTCTATCTAGGGCTCTAGATTGATGTTTGGCTGCTTACAAAGTGAAGATGATAAAGTTTTCACACAGAGGAGCAGATGTAGCCATCTTCCAAACACTCTGAGTGGAGATGTAGAATGTGTTGAGAACAAAATACTAATATATTACTTTTTGAGTTACATTTTGTATTCAATTAAGGAAAATTTATATTCACTTTTTTTGTATCATGATAATGCAATGTGTGAAGCAGATTTATAAATTTCTGCCCTACAACTTCTAATTTTTGTTGTTTTTGCTAAGTTATCTTTCTTGTGCTGCTGGGCTGCAAAGTCTTTGTATTTCTTATCAACTGTCTTCAATTACACTAGAAAGGCTTGGTCATAGGTGCTCAATAAATGTTAAAATAAAAAATGAATATGTGAATGAAGGAATGAACACCTGTAAAACTTCTTTTTATAGCGAATGTTATACTCATTGTAGCATGAATATGTACCATGACCATTTCATTCTTTTCTGGAATAGTCATTATTTTAAATATTCTGTTCTCTTGTTCCCATCAACCATTGAGCTAACTTTTTTAGTATTTGAGCTTCCAGGTAGCAGCTTCTTGTGCTCAAAACCAATCACCAAGATTCTTTATAAGATCTTGTGTCCCAGCTTCCCCATAGCAACAAACAAGCTTTCTTCTGGGATGAGAAAGTAGACCCCATCAAAGAGGCATAAAAAGTGTGACCCAACAATTTGCACTCTAATAGTTTTTGGTGTTCTGATTAAGGAAAAGAACATTTTATTCAACATTTATTCACTCATCAACAAACACTGAATTTTCAGAGAATACTAAACATATTTCAACTGTAGAAAATTTTATATAAACCTTTGTGAGAATTTGATTGGTAATAGTTAACCTGTCGCCCTTGATCATCATCTAATTTATATTTGTCCAACATGAATTTTGTCATTTTAAAGGTTTAAACATCAAAGAGAATACACATAGTTGCAATAATGGAAAACTCCAAAACTATAGTGGACAGTTGCCATATTCTTGCCCACCCATCAACTGTTAAATAGCCTCCTTTTATTAGTTAAACTATCCATGTCTCCAAATATAGACATTGGAGCTGAAGTTACCTGCCTCTTTTGCACCTGGCACACAGCATGTGACTTGAGTTCATCAGCCCTTGTACCTAGGCAAGATTCCATATGGATGAGTCTGTTGCAGAAATGGCCTCAAAACAGAATCTTGCCTAGCTATGACAATGCCACTTCACTCTAACCTGGGTGGCAAGAGTGAGACTCTTTCTCAAAATAAATAAATAAAGTAATCTTGACACAGAGAGTACTTTATCTTGTAGTCGAAGATGACCTCTGAATATGTCTGCATGTACGGGAATAATGGATTGAAAAGTCAAGCAGGTTTAATCAGGAAGAAATTCAAGCAATTGTAATAGTTAGGGAGTTTCTGGTTGGACATGTTACTGTATTTAATCAAACAGCTTGGAAGATATTCTTGGGCTTCCTGTTATTCAAGAAAATACTGATTTAACATAAGCAAATTATTCTTCCTAGGACTGAACCTACTATTTTCCAACTTTAATTTAGGGTTAAGTTCCAGAGTTTTATAAATTTATAATACCCATTGCATTAGTTTGCTGGGGCTGCCATAGCAAATTACCATAGACAGAGTGGCTTAAACAACAGGAGTGTATTGCCATCCAGTTCTGGAGGCTGGAAGTCCAAGATTAAGGTGTCTGTGGGCTGATTACTTCTGAAGCCTCTGTCCTTGGCTTACCTTCTTTCTGGGTCCTCACACCATCACCCCTGAATGGATTAGAACGCACCCATAAAACCTCATTCTACCTAAATCACCTCTCTAAAGGTCCTATCTTCAAATACAGTCATATTCTGAGGTACTGGGACCTAGGACTTCAACATATGAATTTTCTTTGTGGGGGGACGCAATTTAGTCCCAAAACACTTGTTTTCATCTAAATTGTTTAAATCTAAGACTGATTTGGAGAAGGTAATTTAAAAAGTTACCACTACTTCTGTTTAGTTTGATATAAACCTTTATAATGGAAGAATCTAGTGATTATTACCTGAAAACTCAACTTCAGAAAGTGAGTTTAGACCTCTACCTCCCCACACCCTCCATCCTCTACAGTTCCAAGTTAACCTTATAGGGAATTAAAAAAAGAAACTCCAAACAGGTTTCAGTTTATTCTTCTCCATATCTAGTCACACTTCAAGCCCCCATAAAATCCCACTTTCACCACAGAGGCCTCTCCTGGCCTCCTGTGGCTGGAAGGGCTTTCTCCTCTTCTGAACTCTGAGCGCACATTAACCATGGTCCCCTGACTACCCCATCTCCTACCACAGATAAGTTTGTTTTCTATCCACATGTCTGATTTCCCCTTCTAGACCAGAAGTTCCTTAAAGGCATGTCTGATTCATCTTTGGTACCCACATGGCCCAGCAAAGAGACAGCAGAGTATATATACCCCATTCTCATGGCTTAATATGAAGGGCCCCTTTCCCCTATCATTTTCCAAATATCCTTTTTTCCTGCTTTGTGCCTAGGCCTTTGGACCCATGCTCCCCTTCTTGTCACTCCCAAATACCTCTAGCAAGACCTTGATCAGATTTTCTTGCCCTTTCTTCTTCTTTTATAATCCCAGTGAATTTTGTAAACAATAATTAACATTGCCTCACTCTTTTCCCTTTGTCTTATCCTTGAGTGGGGATAGAGGAAAGGGTCCTTGCCCTGATAAGCAGTGTAATATGAGTACTTCATATATGAGCTCCTAGCCCCAAGCTTTACTGTGAAAAATACAGGGAGCTAAGGGAGTTTTCAGATGAAAGCCTCTCAGGAGGTAATGAGACAAAAGCCCCTATCTTCATTGCAGCACTATTCACAATAGCTGAAATGTAGAAACAACCTGAATATCTGCTGATGGATGAATGGGAGAAGAAAATATGGTACATACATTTAGTTTTTAAAAAGAAGAAAATCCTAGTATATGCAACGCCCAATCACAGAAAGACAAATGTTGCATGATTGCACTCACATGAGGTATCTAATATAGTGAAATTCATAGAAACAGAAAGCAGAATGGTGATTGCTGGGGCAGGGAGGAAGGAGAAATAGGGAGCTGCAGGGAGTTTCAGTTACACAAGATAAATGCATTCTAGAGATCTGCTGAACAATGTTGTGTTTATAGCTAGCAATACTATATTGTGAATTTCAAAATCTTTCAAGAGGGTAGATCTTTTACTAAATCTTCCCACAACAGCAAAAAAAATAAATAAATAAATAAAAGATGTGAGCAGCCCAGACCAGCAGAGGGCAGTGCAGCACACACACCAGTCACCACAGTTGGTGCCCACTAGATTGCCCTACTGTGTCCAGAGGAATGGAACTAAGACAGGGGTGGGGGATCTGCAGCCTTAAAGCTCCGTATGGCCTTCTGAGTCCTTGTGTGTGGCCTTTAGACTGAATCCAAATTTTAAAGAACTAATCCTTTTATTTTTATTAGTACTTTTTTTGGCTTTTATATTTTTATTTTATTTTTAAAATGAATGTATTCAAAAATAATCCTCCCAGATTGGCCAGTGCCTTAGTAAGTCATGAAGACTAAATTGATGGCTGCTACACCCATGAGTTAATTCTAACTTCTCCGACTGGACTGGTGCCACTACCACAAAAGGCTGGTTGGCAAGAGTTTATAGGATTGGAGTCCACCAGTCTGTTATTAGCCTCTGACAACAATACACTGTGTTTTAGTTTGAAGTGGAATTTGTGAATAGTTACATAGCTCGACAGTATTTTTTAATTCTGTCTGCTTAAGAGCCCATCATGTCAAAGAAGACCAAGAGAGCTGAAGGAAAACAGATTTTTCAATGAGGATTGAGTATTGCTATATTATCTTGTTTCTGCTAAAGATAAGATGATTTGCTCACTTTGTAATTCTGCAATATCATCATTAAAGAAATTCAGTGCTCATCAGCATTATAATACTCACAAGGATCAGACATATTTTAAATTGGGGGAGAGATGTGAAAAGTAGTATTATAGAAATCAAAAGATGGAAAGCCAAAGCAAACTATACCACTGAAGCAACTTACAAAGTAGCTTATTTATTTTATTATGTATAATGTGCTTCCATGTATAATACACACCATGTTTTAGCCCAAACTTTCAGTAAGGCCCTTAAGAAAGTGGATGCTTTTAACTGGGAGAGACAGATCTGGGGAAGCCTAACACTCCTCTGGTCCTGTAGCCACCTGCTCTGTGAAGTTTGCCCCTTCCCTCTCTCCGGGGTAGCTCTTCCCTCTCTACCATGTCAGAGGCCATGATTGAGATGGCTATGTGTGTGGCCAGCCAGGCAGAGGCTTCTGAAGCCACTTGGCCCACAGGCAGCCAGTTAGGTCCCTGGGGCCTTTGTGGGGCTCCTGGTCTTCTGCATGCAGCCAGGCCTTGGGCCTCAGCCTTTGCTCTGCACAGCCACAGCCTACCTCATCAGCCCTGACACTCCCTTCTCCTCTGATGGCAGCACTCAGCAGAGGCCACTCAGGCCCACTCCCACAAGATCCTGGATCCTCCCAGACTAGAACAAGATGTGCCAGTGGGCCCAGGCAGGAGGGCAAACCAAGCTCAAGAGGCCTACTCCTGAGCCATAGTACCCATGTATAATATGCATCCTTATTTTTTCCCTCAACAATTTGGGCAAAAAAGTGTGCTTTATACACAGAAAAATATGAAGTATACTCAGGAAAAAGGAGAAGTCATTTAGTGATGTGGAAATTGTGAAAGAATACATTGTTAAAGTTATAAAATGCTTAGACACTGATAATATTTCAAAGTACACACAACTGCCTCTTTCAAGAACCATAACTGATTGGCAGTATGAATTAGTTTTCAACTTAAGAGAACAATTTCATGTAATACTTCTAAAGGAAAATATATATTATTCAATCTCCTTGGATGAATCAATTGATATTACTGACCCAGCACAGGTTTTATACCACCTTCAAGTTACAATAGAAAATTTTCTATGCTATGTAGAGCTACTACTCTTTTTGGGCACTCTTGTGAACAGAACACAAGGTATAAATATCTTCAAATTTCAAGAGAAATGTTACAAAGTTAGACTGAATTTGGTAAATATAGTGAGCATGTGTATAGATGGTGCACCTTCTACGACAGGAAAACATGAAGAGTTTATTACACAGATTAAAATATATAGCTCCTGATGCTCTTGTTCCACTGAAGCTTGCATGAGGCAACATCTCTGTGCTAAAGCTACTATTTTAAGGGACATTTTGCAACAAATTATAAGTATTGTTAACGATATTTGTGCAAATGCTACAAGGCGTGCTACCGTGGAACAATGACATGTTCAATGTAGATTTGCTATGTCATTCTAGAGTGCAGTGGCTATCAAAGAGATAGGTGTTAACCAAAATTTTATCTCTTCAAGAACAGATAGTTAAATTTTATAAAGAACAGAATAAGCAATATGAATTATTGAAAGAAAATTTCTATAGGAATCAGCATTTCTATGTGATATGTCAAATCAAAATGACTTAAATATTTCTTTGCAAGGTAAAACTAAGTCTATATATAATATGTGGCAAAGCATCCAAGCATTTTGAAAAAACAATTCTTCTTCAAAAGGAAATTTAAGATTGACATTTTCCCCAGTTAGCAAAGGTCATTGATGAGGATAAGAATCATTTGAAGAATATACAGCTGTTTTAGAACTATTAACTGGATAACACAATCAAAGTTTCACTGACTTTGAAAATCATGATGTAACACGCAAATTAGCATTTCAGCCTCACCTATTTGATATCACTAAGGCACCTAAAAAACTGCAGATGGAATTGATTGAGTTCTCAGTAGATGACATTTTAAAGTCATTGTTGGATGTATGCAAAAGTGCAGTAGAATGTCCATGTTCAAAATTACTTTCTTGCTTTTCAACCACTTATTGTTGTGAATCTATGTTCTCCTATCTAACCCAAATATGTAGGGTCTGTAGGCATCTGTAAGGTCACAAATGACTAATACTCATCTAGGAGATCAACTGAAACTGTGGACCTCCAGGCTACAACCAAATATTCAAATGCTTTCCAATAAAAAAGCAGACAAATCAAATTCATTAAAATGTTAGTTACCTTTAACAAATTGTTTTCATTTTTTTAAATGATTAAGTATATAGTAGTTAGATTTTTACAAAATAATGTACATTTTTAAGTCTATCTAATTGGAATTTCTTGAATGCAGCTTTCTTTGATTATAGTTAAATTATGTGGCCTTCCAACATGTAAAGTTTTCCTACCCCTGCAATAAAGGCTTCTGCTGGTTGGAGGTGGGAGGCAATTGTTGTTTGCTTTTATTAGGCTCTATTTTGGTTTCATTTTAAAACCCTGGTTTAATTAAACTGAAATTTTTCTTAAAAAATTAATACCAGCATGTGGCTACTATAAAGCTACAAAAAATTAATACCAACAATAAAAATGATGTGTTTCTCCCTCCAACCTTGGCAAGAAAGGAAGAAAATTAAAGTTCATTTGCATATGGTGCAGATTCTAATAACATACATCAGAACACCAAACTATCATCCTGTACTATCTTTGAAAAGTCTTCAATATTCATACTTTTAGTAGTAAAATACATAAGGCAGCATTCAAGTGTATCTGTGCCTTGTGCTTTATGAAGAAAATCTACAGGTGCCACACAAAAAAGACATTTACTATTTCTTTTGAAATAAAGAGATAAAACAGGAAAAATTGTACTCATAGGGCATTCAAGGAATTCCATTTTATTCCACAGAAATTACTATATTTATTGTGCCCCAGCTATGTGAAATATGAGATGCTTTCAAAAGGCCTCAGAAATGTTAAATTAGTCTATAAATGTGCCTAGCACTGAGGTGGTGAGTTATATATAAGTGTCCAACTAACCTAAATCAAAGACTGTCAGAAAAGAAATAACTACATTTTGCTTGTCATAAAAAAAGACACTTCTCAGCCATGTCTGATGACTACTTTTGTCCAAAGAAATCATTTAGGCAAGACAAGGGAGATGCTCAATTGAGGATGAAGTGGGATATTAGGTCCTTACCAAATCAATTCATAAAATCACTAAACGACAAAATATAACAACAAACAACAATGGCAATACATCCTAAGAATCAAGGAAAATCTTATTTCCAGAGTTGCCACATTATATCATTCAAAACTTCAATTTTTCAAAAACAACAGAAATAATTAGGAAATATGCAAGAAGAAGAAAGTATGCCCCACACATAGAGGGGGAACCAATTAATAGAAACTGCTTCCAAGGAAAGTCAGATGTTGGAGTTACTAAGCAAAAATGCTAAGTCTCAAAAATTACAGGAAACTATGTAAACAATGTCTCACCAATGGAGAATGATCAATAAAGAGAAACTTTTTTGAGAAAAGGATCAGATACAAATTCTGGAGCTTAGGCTTGGTGCCCATAGCTCAGTGGTTAAGGGCTCCAGCCACATGCATCAAGGCTGGTGGGTTCAAACATGGCCCGGGCCTGCTAAACAACAATGGCAACTGCAGCAAAAAAAATAGCCCAGGCATTGTGACGGGCACCTGTAGTCCCAGCTACTTGGGAGGCTGAGGCAAGAGAATCACTTGAGCCCAGGAGTTTGAGGTTGCTGTAAGCTGTGATGCCATAGGACTCTACCGAGGGTGACAAAGTGAGACTCTATCTAAAAAAAAAAAAAAAAAATTCTGGAACTTAAATTAAAGGTATAATACTTTAATTGAACATTTCAATAAAGGGTCAAAAAGAAAGATCTAAGCAAACAGAAGAAAGACTCAGTGAATTTGGAGAGAGTTTAATTGTGATACCCACTCTGAGGAACAGAAAGAAAAAAGAGTAAAAAACTAAATAGAGCCTGAGAGACATGTGAAGTGCCATAAAGTGAATCAACACATGCATAAAGAGAGTCCTAGAAGAAGAGAAGAATGTGTGTGTGTGGGAGGGTTATTTGAAGAAATAATGGCTAAAACCTTTCCACATTTGATTTTTTTAAAATCAAGCTACACATCTAAGAAGCTAAGCGAAATCCACATAAGATAAGCAAAAAGATCCACACCTAAACAATCATAATAAAATTATTGAAAATCCACTTGCTCCCTGCTTCAAAAAGAGAGAATCTTGAAAAAATTAAGAGAGAAGTGACTCATCATGTACAAGGGATTCTTAATAAGATTAACAGCTGATTTTTAAAATCAGAAACCATGGAAACCAAAAGTCAGTGGAGCAATATATTCATAGTGCTAAAAGAAAAAAACTATCAACCAAGAATTCTATATTCAGGAACTATTTGATGGATTTATTCAGACTAAAGAAGAAGCTAAACTATTCTCAGATAAACAAAACTGAATAAATTGGATAATAGAACATCTGCTCAACAAGAAATACTAAAGGAAGTCTTTCAGACTAAAATGAAAAAACATTAGAAAGTAACTCAACTCCACACAAAGAAATAAATAACACCAGTAAAGTAACAACACTGTTATATAGAAAATGTAAATAATAATTCTTCTAATAATAATTAATAATTTAATAATAATTCTTCTTCCCATTAGCATTAAAAGACAACTATATAAAGCAATAGTTTTAAATTTGTATTGATGGTATTTAATATATAAAGATGTAAATTGTTTGACTATTATAACCAATAGTGGTGTTACAATATAGATGTTAGGGGAGGATGGAAATATATAGCAGTAAACTTTTATATACTACTGAAATCAAGTTGACATTAATCTGAACCAAATTATTATAAGAATTTAATTGTAATTAGAAAGTAACTAAAAACAATATATTTGCTATTATTATAAAATGGTACTCTAGAAAATATCTATTTGAAATAAAAGAAGGCAAAATGAAAGCATAGAGAGCCAAAATGTATATGATATAAAGATAACAAACAGCAAAATAGCACATTTAAACCCTAGCTTATCGGTAATTACATTAAGTGTAAATGGATTGAACACTATGATTAAAAGGCAAAGATTGACAAAATAGATTCAAAAAACTTAAAAGTCCATAATGCAACCTTATTCTGTCAATGAGAAACACATTTTAGATTCAAAGACTCAAATAATTTGAAAGTAAAAGGATAGAAAAAATTATGCCATCCAACCAGTAATGAAAAGAGAGCTGCAGTATCTACCCTAATATGGACAAAATAGATTTTAATACAAAACTTGTTGCTAAAGACAAAAAGTAGCATTTCACAATGATAAGAGAATAAATCCATCAAGAAGATATTACAATTATAATTGTATGTATATATATATGTAACAACAGAGCCTAAAAGTATACAAAGTAAAATCCTTGAGAACTGAAGGAGAAATAGAAAATCCAACAATAATAACTGACTTCAGTAGTTCACTATTGATAATGGATAGACTACAGAAGATCAACAAGCCAATAGAAGACTTGAACAATATCATAAACCAGACATAATAGTCCACTATAGAACACTCCATTCAACAACAGAATACACATGCTTCTGAAGTATACGTGGGTCATTCTTCATGACAGACTATATATTAAGCCATAAAAGAAGTCTTAATAAATTTTAAATGATTAAGTCATACCAAATATGTTCTCTGACATAATAATGTGAAATTACAAATTAATAACAGAAGGGAGGGGAAAAATATGGTGGCCTGGAGGCAGCATGCTGTTCCCAAGGAAACAAGTGAAAGGTACAGGCAGCTGCCTGGATATGGGTTGCCTTTCTCTGAAGCAGAGTTACGAAATCACAGAGAAGGAATATTGGACACTCAGAGTGGAAATAAATGGTGATCAGGTGATATGTATAACAAGATCAGAGAACGTGAGGGGAACAATAGGAGAAGAGAGCCTTGGAGCTCTGTGCTCACCCTGCTGGTGCAGTGTGGACTGAACTGCAAGATGGCTCCCACCACACCGCTTACCTGGTCAGATCAGGGACTTGCCGGGAGTTTGTGTGGAGCCACTGCACTAGATAAAAGTTATGGTGGGAACAGGAAACAGCTGAAGCCATCCTGAACACTTGGGTGCACTGTGCCATATCTACACTGGGCTGGGGAGAGAGGGGCCTATGCAGCCTTAAAGAAAGATGGAGATTTGTGGCTTCCTTGAATGATACCCTGGAATTTGAAGCCAAGAAATTCACCTGTAAAACACACTGAGATGTGAGCACGGGAATTTACAGGAGCACAGCAGTCTCCAACCTGAGAAGCTTTGGGTGGCCACTTGAGCAGTTCCTGAGTGGAGTGTGGCAAGCTCCACAGTTCCCTGGCCACAGAAGCCAAACTCAGCCTATGTGACTTGACATTCCTGGGACCCCTGTGCCATAGGAGCAGGCTGCTGATTGCTCCACCCTGACCTCACCCTCCAGGCCCTCACTGTCTGCTGCCTCCTTGGCTCTGACCCCACTCTCCAGGTCAGATCAGACTGCCTCCCATCTGCAGGCCCACTTCTGGCTCAGAGGCCCTGCCCAGAAGCTTTGATTCCAGCTCCATCTCAGTCCTGGCTCAGAGGCTCTCACCTGAGAGGCTTTGGGTGGTCACTTTGGCAGGCCTTGAGTACAGCTGGAGAACTCCATGGTCCCTAGGACACTGGACCCAACCTTGGATGTCTGACCTGACATTTGGGGGACCCCTAAGCCTGCAGAGCAGTCTGCTATTTACCTTGATTCTGCACTCCAATTTGGATAAGCCTGTCATCTGCGTGGCCCTGTTCTTGACTCAAAGGCCCTGTCAGACTTTCTGCTTGTGGCTCCTCCCCAGTCCCTGATCTGAAGACCTCATTCCTCTGTTCCTCAAGAACTTCCACCAGGCCCAAGGCACCATCCTCAGGTCTCCAGCACTGTGCCTGGACCCCAGGACCTCAGCCTCGAGCCTCTACCACCAATGCTGGTTCAGAAGAACTACTTCAAAGTTCAGCATCCCTTCCCGGACCTCTCAACCTCAACTGGCACACTACACACTACACCTGCTATGAGCAAATGCCCACAACCTGAGAACCTTGCTGGATAGCAACCTTATCCAGCTGCTGCAGTAGCTCTGTGGGGAGACCCTGGTGCATGAGTTGCCTTTGGAACACAATGATGGCTGTGTCACAGCCACAAATGTCTCAAGGGTCCACTCTAACTCAGAACCACACAGGGAAAGGAATTCTGTACAACAACCCAACTATCCCAGCAGGCCAAGAAAGGAATGATGACAACTCTGGCCCTCCTCAGGCCCCTCCTCAATTCTAGTGGATATAGCCATTCTTCACCATTTGTCCCTCTCTTGTCCCTCACTCTTAAAATGCACAGAAGGCAGTACCTATTAGTAGTACATTTAGGACTGTTCTTCCAAAACTAAGCCTTTGTAGCCGAGAAAGTTCAGCACATTTTATTGACCCAAAGAAAAATTCAGTGGACTTTTACTCACTTATTGTCTGACAATATTGAAAATCAGACTGAATGAATCAGAATGTCCTAACACAGCCCTCTCATTCTTTGGTTTCTCTTATCTCTGTGTCTTTCATTAGTGTGTGGAGGAGGAATGTTGTGAGATGAAAGTGCAAGATCGTACTCTGAGAACAAGAATGATGCACTCACATTAACTCCTCAGAAGCTGTGGAAAGAGTTTAGCAGCAAATGCAATCTAATATTCACAGTAAAAAAGAGCCATTATCTATAATCCCATTTTTACATCTACTATAAAGGTAAATCATTTCGTCTTCACTCAAGACAAAATGACTTAATTAATGCCGGGACAGGACATGTATGAGTGATAATGTGAGTTTACTTTATAAGAGGGCTTGATTTCCCACTTCCACTCTATTGTAGGGATCCCGTTATCCAATGCTAACAAGAGTTATATAAACTCAGTCTTCCTAAAATAGCAATGATTATTCTTCACAAAATAAAGTCTACATTTGAAAATGAATGGATTATCTCCCATGCTGTGGACATTAAGAAATGTTCGATTTTTAGATCTGATGTATTGTATCAACACTATAGATAAATATGTTGATTAATTAGAACAAGTTTATCAAGTTCTTTGAGAGTCATGGAAGAAAAAGTAAAGCAATCCAAGGATTCAGTCCACACTAAATAGTGTGGCCTAATAGATCAAAAGCCTGCAAGAAATCAAGCTGTGGAAAAGTAATAATGTAAATAAAAATGTGATTTCAATCTCTGCTTGGCGACTGTCCTCCCCCAGGCCACTAAGGCTCAGTGCCATCAGATGCATTAATGCTGAGACATCGGTCACTTGTGGGGGAGGAAGGATGGTGAAAAGCTTTTTTGCCAGTAGATCCGGGGGAACTGCTTATGGGCCTGAAATGCATTCGTCTGATACATCAGACATCAGTCACTGAAGAAGCAGAGGCGATGAACTTCCTTTAGTACTGACCTAACCCGAGAGGACAAACCCATGGCAACCCATGAGTTGCTTCAACAATGCAGAGACACTCAGTATCAAATGCCACAAGATTGCATGGATTTTCAAGGCTGGGACTGGGTTTCCATGAGACTGTCTTAAGGCAGTGGGATTTCTGACTGAATGGTCTGCAGAGGTGCCAACCTCTCCCAACCCTCGACCCCACCACTCATCGCAGGAAGAGCAGAGTAACATCTGCCCTGGGAAACAAAGATGAGCAATGCACATCAACAGTGCTGGGACCACATGGTAGTCTGGAGACAGAGCAAAGTCTATATGGACAGTAACTGAGAGGACATTTCCAAGGGATTCCTATTCTCCCAACAGAGTTCTGAAAATGGCACCGACCCAACTAGTCACAGAAGGGTCTAGTTAGGCCTTTGACTGGAACCATAGGGATAAGCAACCAAACTCTAGGACTCCAGACCATTTACTCAGATTTGGAAACGTTCCTGGACCAGGAAACTTTAATAGCATAGGATGAAGTCAGACCTCCTGGCTTCAGGTTCTGATCTGTCACTAAATAGCTATGTGATCTTGTGAAAGGTGCTTAACTTCTCTGTCTCAGTTTCCCCACCTACAAAATGGACGTAATTGTAATGTTTATCTGAATGAATGAAGACTGGGTTGGTTAGCAAGTGCAGGAATCCCAAGACACCTGGTTTTAACAGGACAGAAGTTTATTTCCCTCTCATGTAAACATAGCAGTCCAGGCCTCGTATGGAAACTCCTCATCGAGACTTTGTCTTCTCCCACCTACTTGCTCCACCGTCTGCAATTTCTGCCTTCCATCTTCTGGCCCAAGACAGGTGCTTCAGCTCCAGGCCCCATACTCATATTTACCACAGAGGAAGCAGGAAAAGAGAGTAGAAGGAAACGTTCTGCTCCTGATAGATTTGAGGGGAAAATACAAATTCTCCACCACTTACTTTTTTAAATTATTATTATTGGGGAATCATTGAGGGTACAATGAGCCAGGTTATACTGCTTGCTTTTGCTGGGTAAAGTCCTTCTATTAATAGTGTCCTGTCCCCAAGAGGTGTGTCACATATCGTGACCCCACACCCCTCTTATCTTTCTCCCCTCCCCCATTCCTCCTCTCTCCACCATAGAATAGCATCAATTGTCCTCATATCAGAATTGGGTACATTGGATTTTTGCTTCTCCATTCTTGTGATGCTTTACTAAGAAGAATGTATTTCAACTCCATCCAAATTAATGCAAAAAATGTAAAGTCACCATCCTTTCAGTGACTATATAGTATTCCATGGTATACATAGACCACAGCTTGTTAATCCATTCCTGGACTGGTGGGCATTTAGGTTGTTTCCACAATTCGGCAATAGTAAATTGAGCTGCAATAAATAGTCTAGTGCGAATGTCCTTATGATAAAAGGATTTTTTTTCTTCTGGTACATGCCCAGTAATGGGATTGCAGGATCAAATGGGAGGTCTAGTTTGAGTTCTTTGAGGATTCTTTATACTTC
>CAUYRH010102424.1:0-74047 GCA_963574655.1 Perodicticus potto | reverse complement strand
ATCTCTCCCACTACCAGGAGCTTTGGTGTTTTCTGTATTCTTTTCTGTAAATCAATTCTGCCTTATCACGGACGGGTGGGAGGGGGGAAATAATGTAATGAAGAATAATAAAATATATGTATTTAAAAAAAAAAAAAAAACTACAAATTCCTATGCACCCTGCACATATCTTATTTTGAGGTAAAAAACAAAATGGGAACAAATACAATTCACACCAACGCATGTGGTCCACGGGCCGTAGTTTGAGGACCCTTGCCCTAAAGCATGGGGATACTTTGAAGTTAGGTCTAGCTACACGAAAAGGGAAAAGACTCCTCAAATATTCTGTGCAGCAAAACTGGCAAAATAAGAGAGTTGGACATCACTCAAGACCAGAAGCCAGTTGAGAAATTGTGATCTCAAAAACAAAGCATTTATAGAATGCAGAGACAAATATGGAAATAGTAAAGCCTTCCCAGCAAAGTGGTGCCCAACCCCACAAATCACTAAGTAAGAATCTATAGATCACTTTATAAAAGGAAGGCTCCCTAACATCTGGTTTGCTCATAAACTTCTCTTTCCTTCTCCTCAAAAAAAAGAAGAAGAAAAAAAAAGAAATAGAATGGGAGAGTTCAGAAGTAGTATGGGAGGAATGAAATGTAAATTCTTTTTTTAAATTTCAGGTTAATTTGAGGGTATAAAGAAATAGGTTACAATGTTTGCACTTGTTAGGGACAGTGCCTCTTATAATTGTGTCCCAACCCCAAGAGGCGGCCATGCACCATCTAACATTGGGCCCATTAAGTGGAAGCACACCCATCCCTCTCTCTTCCCCTTCACCTCACTTTGACTTGATTTGAGTTTTTTGGTATGTGGGCATGTATTAGCTCGTGTACTGGCTTCATGTTAGTATTGAACATATCGGATACTTGCTTCTCCATTCTTGTGATATTTTACTAAGAATGTGTTCCAACTCCATCCAGGTTAACACAAAAGATGCAAAGTCTCCCTCTTTGCTAATGGCTGAATAGTATTCCATGGTATACTTATGCCACAGATTGTTAATGCATTGCTGGGTTGGTGGGTATTTAGGTAGTTTCCACATTTTGGGGATTCTAAATTGAGCTCAAATTAATTTGAGTACTACTTGGCAGGTTGTTTAGATAAGAACTCTTTGAAAATATATCATTAATCTTAGAAAGGTAAATGGAAATTTGTACTCTTATTTTCATGGTGACCTCCTAAGAAATCTACTTAGAAGTCATAGCACTTTGTACTCTATAACCTAGAAAGGCAGCTACCATTACCTGCATGCTCAGATCTCTGGAAATTATTAGGAAATTCTTTAATGTTTTTCACATGCCATCAATATAATCACTCATAATAATCCTGCATTTATTAAAAGAGTAAGCATTTTGGTGGTCTAGTGGTGAGCATAGCTCCCTGCCATTTATTACAGGAGCAATAAACCCACTGACAACACAGGAAAAGACAGCTGTCTAAAAATAACACTTTTTAATTCCCATATAAGCATATTGAAGAATCTGCCAACTTCAAGATTACTAAACAGGTAAATATAATAGTGTAGACAGAAACAAGTACCTAAAGCTCTTTCATTAAAAAAAATGGTTTGTTTCCATAAAAGTTCATACATTTGAGGGAAATAAAAAGCAGTCTTTCTGTATCTGCCAAATCTCAGAACAAGAAGTGGCATGTTATTGAGAACCCTGCCATTAGCAAAGAAAGTAAACACTGACTAATCCCGGAGAGAATGAATAAAGTCATTGAAGAATCAAGTTTTTCAACTAAGAGAAAAAAATACAAGACTTGCTTCAAAATGACATAGTCATGTTTGCACAAAAGCAGCTGCATAATACAACGTGTTTGAGTAAGTCACCTCTTCTGTCACAATATTTAACACTTTAATGGCTTTCCTCCACTTAAAATGGTACTCGGGTAAAGAAAAGTAGTTAGGCAAAAATGAAAAAAGAGAAGACTTCAAAACCCACTATGAAAAAGTAAAGCCTGTAAGTCTTCAAAATGCTCTTCCTTCCCTAGCCCACTCCTAACAGTGTGATCCTTCTGTCTTTCCAACTTTCTTTCTGAAAAAGTAAAGCCTGTAAGTCTTCAAAATGCTCTTCCTTCCCTAGCCCACTCCTAACAGTGTGATCCTTCTGTCTTTCCAACTTTCTTCCTTCTACTTGCTTGAAGCATCCAGAAGAGGTCTCTGCTATATGAGCCTTCTTTCCCTCTTCCTATACAGTCTCACTGGGATAATATAACCTTTAAAACTTCAGTTATTTTTCACACACAAGAGATATTTATTTTCATTCTAAAGGTTTCATTGCACTGTAACATCTCTTTACGGAACATCAGCAGTAAATTTCATTTCCATCATAGGTCTGACTAACCAAAGAGCAAGACTCAATCAACATGGATTGCAATTTTTTTAAACTTACATTGACATCCCACCTTTTCTTTCATAAATGATTAAAAAACAGTTTACAAAGAAATGAAAGCAAAAGAAGATAACATAAAATTTGAAGTATAAAGCCAAGAGAAGGCCTTAAAATGAAGTTGCAACTGAGGCCAAAAACTACCAATCACTTACATGCATGCTTTACACCCTTAATTTGTTCCCAGAATATAGGGTAGAAGGTATCAAAACAGTGCTAACGCCAAAATGCAAAATAATTCTGGAAAAAGGCAATGTTTATCTTTGATGCAACACCCACCTTAAAAAAGTATCCTCCTGGCCCAGCACATGTGGCTCAAGCAACTAAGGTGCCAGCTACATACACCAGAGCTGGTGGGTTCGAATCCAGCCCACGCTTGCCAAACAACAATGACAACTACAACCAAAAAATAACCAGGCATTGTGGTGGGTGCCTGTAGTCCCAGCTACTTGGGAGGCTGAAGCAAGAGAATCGCTTAAGCCAGGATTTGGAGGTTGCTGTGAGCTGTGATGCTACAGCACTCTACCCAGGGCAACAGCTTGAGGCTCTGTCTCAAAAGAAAAAAGAGCATCCTCCCGAGACAAAAATAGATATATATCCATGTGCATATATATATATATGTATATTTATATAGTATATTACCACCTACACTAACAGACAGCCAAAGACAGCTGACCATTAAAATTGCAAAAGAGATTTTTTTGGTTTAGATACCTCCAAAGTAATTTTTCCATCTTCATTTTATTAATATACATTAGCTCACTTGAGAATTTGTTAGAATTATGCAAGAAAATATGAATTATACAGTGTTATGAATTGTTGAAGATTCAGCACAAGCGACTGCTAAAGTTTCCAAATTCTATCATGTTAACAGCAATATACTCAACTATAAGGAGCATGAGACAGTCAAAACATTTGGAAAGCATACTGGAGGGGACAATGATTAAAGTTAGCTAACAAAAAAGGAAAAAGAAGTTAGTTAAGAGTACATTAATGCAGACACAACATATCAAATCCTGAAGCAAAAATGTGACAACAGCTAAAAGGACAAATGTGAGAAATATCAATAGTCAAGGTCAAAATCAGGATCTTTTTTAAAAGGCATAAAAAAAAAATTAAGTGATTTAAATTCATAGCATTTATTAGGCTATGCTGGCTCTCAATCGGCACTCAATTAATTATTTAAGTGAATATACAGTTAGGTTCTGGCTAATCCCTTTGGAACCCCTTTCCTACGTTTGAGAAATTAGCCTTGGGAGAAGGAGATGGACAAAGCCCAATTCGCAGTACAGAAACAAAAACACTCAGGTTTTTCTTGCTTCTTTTCTTTGTTCAAGAACTGCCCACTGCATTCGCTACCCCCAGACGGGACACTACCTCGCCAATTCAGATTCTCCCTGTGGAATTTTCCCTGTTCCCAAATGTCCTCTGCTATCTCTGTTTCTACTATATTTACCGTATTTCATGAGAACTATACATCTGTCTGCCTCTCACGCTGGACCAAGGGAAGGGCTGTGTTCTGTCCATGCAGTAACCTCAGTTATCTAGCACCACGCCTAGCACATGAAAATCTGAGGAGTGAGTGAATAATAAAGGGATAAATGCACTGAGGGGCTGGAAAGCATCAGTGATTCAAATTCTTGGGAGACATTTTGCAGCTTAGGTTTGATCCTTTTCTCCTTTTTTTACTAATTTCTACAGACCAAGCAACGATCTATCACTTCCAAATAAGATTTTAAAGCCTTATCAAAACCCACACAGACAGGTACAATGTTGTATCTTCTCCCTCTGCTAAGCAAGCACACACCCTTTTGAGGTTTCCTAAAGGCTTTTCTCTGCAAAAAGTAATGTGGAAAATAGGCAGAGAGTGAAAACAATAAAGAGAGGAAAATCATAAAGTTTCAAAAACATAAACTGCTGCTTCTAGGTTCCGCCCTCCCTTCTTACATACTTGTATGCCCCCGACTTCAGCTTATGTTAAAGTTGCCAATTGGGATGTCTTATAAAATAGTAACAAATCACAAAAAATAACAGGGATTAATAAATAGTGATACACGCTATGTGGTAGGCAATGTGTTAAAGAATATACAACAACCCTAAGCAGTAAGCTATGCTCTTATCCTGAAATTACAAATGAAGACTCTGCTTTAAGGTGGCACCTGTGGCTCAGTGGGTAGGGTGCCGGCCCCATATACCAAGGGTAGCGGGTTCGAACCCAGGCCTGGCCAAACTGCAACAAAAAAATAGCTGGGTGTTGTGGCGGGCGCCTGTAGTCCCAGCTACTCGGGAGGTTGAGGCAAGAGAATCGCCTAAGCCCAAGAGCTGAAGGTTGCTGTGAGCTGTGATGCCACAGCACTCTACCGAGGGTGACAAAGTAAGACTCTGTCTCTAAAAAGAAGAAGAAGAAGACTCCACTTTAGGAAAACAAGTGTCTACTGGCACAAAAAAAAAATATAATGGAAATGTAATCAGAGAAGATATAAGCTGACGCTTTGGTACAGTACTTGTGATAATTCTTCTGTCAACAAACTAGCAAGTTCATTGATTCCTTTATTTCCTCACTCGGTATTTAATATGCATTTACCATGTGCCAGGCAGTGAGGCGATCAGAGTATCATCATAATATATACTAACTGTACACGGAGGGCTCAGAGCTCCTAAGAAGCAAACCAGGAGCCAACATGCTGGGACAGCATCAGGTGGACGGAACAGCATTGCACAGGTCTGTGGTGGGAGGAAGCATGAGGACAAGGAGCACAGGGGCCGACGGCCAGAGGAGCAGCACGAGAGACAGGCTTGTTGAATGGCAAAGGACCAAGGTGATGCAGAATCTCAGAAACTTCCTAAAGGACTGTGAACGTTTTTCTAAGAACTATGGAAAGCCACTAAACTGCCCTAAGGAGGATTATAAGAGATTAAATTATCAGACCTGGAGTCAGATGGAGAAGTTGAAAGTGGTGAACTGACGCTCAAAGCATCTAGATAGGTGACCATGGTGGTTTTGCAGAGCAAATGTGGCTGCATTGAGAAGTGGACAAGATGGGAGATGTTTAGAAGGTCAAGTCTACTGAACTTAGTTATATAACACTGATGGCTGTGGATGTGGATGAAACACAACATGGAAAGAAAAGAGAAGGCCCAGCGTGCAACCTTGCAAAACTCAGACATTTATTGGCCTTGTAAGAGGCTGCATTTGCAGTAGGACTGAGCAGGGGCAGCCAAAGAAGTGGGGGAAAAACAGGGAGTACAGCGCTAAGGGAAAGACTATTTTAAAAAGAAAAGAATGCTCAATACTGAGAAGATAAGGCCTTTACAAACATCCATCGGCAGTCATAGGTGACACTAGAAGAAATGTTTTAGTGAGTTAAGGAGTCAGAAACCAGATGAGCATGAGCTGGGGAACAAACATGAAGTGAAGAAATGAAGATGGAGGAGACATGTCTTTGGAGGAGTTTAGCCTCCAAGGAAAGAAGTGAGAAAAGGTAAGCAGCCGGGGGGAAAAAGCCCAGCGTTAAGGAAGGGTAGTTTTGTTTGTTGTATTTATTAAGAAGAGACCTCAGCCTGCTTAAAACCAATGACAAAGATCTCTGTAAGAAAAAGTAGAGTTTTACATGAGAAAGGAGGTTTCTGAGGCCCTAAGGTGAGGCCCAGAGCACAGCAGGAGGGGAAGGGAGGCTCCGGATGGGTGGAGGGAGGACTCGGGGCTGGCCAGGAGCAAAGCCAGTGCAGATGGCGGGAATGAGGGAGGCTGGTGTCTTCGGTAGCAAAAAAACCCGACTTTCTGCTCGTCAGCTTCAATTTTCTCTGGGAGCAGGAGATCATAGTGTTAACAGAGAGGAAAGGTGGACAGAAGATGGAGATGTGAGGGAGAGGAGTAAGTAACAGGCCTGACAATTAAGTCTGTGAACTTGGCATTGTGTACTGTACAAACGACTCGGTGAGGTTTCACAGCTTTGGTATTTCAGTCTCACAGCTGCGTTCCTGTTGACATCTGGTGGTGTCTTGTCGAGTGGAGTTCATTATGTTGTTGCACGTTTTTGTGTGCCATCACAAGAAGGTCAGAGCTCGAATTAGAGAGACAAAAACGCTTGTCCGTCTGTGCATCTAAACTGTCAGCTGACGGTGAGAAGCACAGCAGACCAAGGAAACACGGATAAAAAACCAGGAAAATTTTAACTGAAAATCTTGGGCAATAACTTACATCTGTTACATCTCATACTCTCTGTGAGGGAGTTTTTAAGCCAGTAAAAAATAACTACTTTGGAATAACGCAGTTCCGTATTCAATGGATCTAGCCCCCAGTGGCTTGTCTCTTCACCTGGAGATAAAGGAAATATTGAAAGGAAGATATTTTGATGACATTCAGGACATTAAGGGTAATATAACAGCAGCTTTCATTTACAGGAAAAGGGTTCCAAAATTGCTTTAAGGTGGCCTAGGACCTGGCATCAGTGCACAGCTTCCCAAAAGGAGCACTTTGAGGGTGACAGTGGTGATATTCAGGAATGAGGTATGCAGCACTTTTTCTAGTATGAGTTCACAAACTTCATTGTCAGACCTTCTAACATGAACAGAACAAACGCTGGTCAGAACCATTTAAGGCTGAAGATGGTAGTTTTAGGGAAATCAACCTACCCTGCAGTCTGACTATGGTGGCTTCCCTGCTGGGTACACACACAGTACACACGGAGGGTCACACTGGAGGGAAATCAACCTACCCTGCAGTCTGACTGTGGTGGCTTCCCTGCTGGGTACACACACACACACAGCGGGGCTCACACTGGTGGGAAATCAACCTACCCTGCAGTCTGACTGTGGTGGCTTCCCTGCCGGGTGCACACACACACACACAGTACACACGGCGGGGCTCACACTGGCTCAGTCCTTGTGGGGAAGAGAGCATATACTGAGCAGTTTGCAAGGAACTGAACACAGATTCTGAGGACGTTTTAAAAAAAACAAAACAAATGTTAAAAATCCACATCATTTACCTAAAGATCATTCTTCTAACACACTCGATGCTCCAAAACACAACCCATACATAGAGGCGTGAAGCCACGTAGGCCACTTCACATCTCACACAGTGACAATACACATCCAGGACGCCTCACATAGCCTGTGATAGCAGAGCAGTTACCGCAACAAATTCCTGAGGATGAGTGTTCTGATGAAATCATGTTCAGGCTTAGCATACTCTTACTGTTCTCACTGGCACAAAAAGTACCTCACCTTACACTCTTCCCCCAGGACAAACCTGTAATATGAGCCTCCCCTCTCCCCCCAGCATATAAATCTGAAAGGGCAGGAGACGCATGCATAGTTGCCTAACTAGGTGTAGGCTTGCCTTTTTTGATCATATTTGGGCACAAATTGTTGAAAGAAACAAAACTAAGAATTGCCAAGGCAGCAACAAGATGCCGGCCTAGGTGTGGTGGCTCATGCTTGTAATCCTAGCACTTTGGGAGGACAAAGTGGAAGGATCCCTGGAGGCCAGGGGTTCAAGACCAGCCTGATCAAGAGCTAGACCCATCTGTACAAAAAACAGAAAATTGGCTTGGCGCCTGTGGCTCAACAGGCTAAGACACCGGCCACGTACACCTGAGCTGGCGGGTTCGAATCCAGCCTGGACCCGCCAAACAACAATGACAGCTGCAACCAAAAAATGGCCAGGCGTTTTGGCTGGCACCTGTAGTCCCAGCTACTTGGGAGGCAGAGGCAAGAGACTCGCTTGAGCCCAGGAATTGGAGGTTGCTGTGAGCTGTGATGCCACAGCACTCTATCCAGGGTGACAGCTTAAGGCTCTGTTTCAAAAAAACAAACAAACAACAATAACAAAAAACCCAGAAAATTTAGCTGGGTGTGGTGACATGTGCCTGTAGTCCCAGACACTTGGGAGACTGAGGCAGGAGGATTGCTTAAGCCCAGGAGTTTGAGGTTGCTGTGAGCTATGATGACACCACCACTCTCTAGCCCCAAAATAAATAAATAAATAAATTAGCAAGCTTAGTACTTTGGTTAGAATCTAACAATGTTAATCACTTCAAGATACTTAATGAATTATAGCTCTCACTTCACAGAGAATAAAAAAAACACAGCCTCACAACAGCCTCATGGACTTTAATATGTTCAGAGAATAGTATGATTTTCATAAAGGAATATTCCTTTAGTACCTATATTTCACTGAATTGGTAAGAGTAAAGTTTAAGTAAACCCTGGGGATAATTCCTCCCTTCCCCCAAAAGGAGGAGTCAATTTATTTGGTAGAAAATTGAAATCTTAAACTGTTTCATATCACAGAATAAGATGATTAATGTGAATAAACAAGTCAAAATTAAAGAACTGTTGAAACAAGTAGGTGAGCCTACTAAAGAATAACAGATGGAGAGACATGGGCCAGTTGCTCCTGTAATGTAGAAGAAATCAATACGAGAAATAAGTAAGAGAATGCTGAGGGGAAACATGATAAAAAGGACAAGGTAGGTCCACAGCAAGGACAGCCTTGATCACAGCCCATCTTTTCTGAAGCTGTATAGTTAGTGCTCTGTTTTAGTGGATCAGCAACAGTATATGGGAAGGAAGGGAAACTACTGTTTATTACACACTTCCTAAGTCTCTGGCATGATGATAGGCACCCTGTAATATGATATCTCAAGACAGTTCCGCTGCTGGTATTGTAACTTTTTCAATGATCACATAACTCTGAAATTTGCCAATTTATTTAGTCCATTTTCCCCTCACACATGCATGTTTAGACTAACAGCTTGCACATCAAACAGAAAGAAATATAAGCATGCAGTTTCCGCTCTGCTACTCTTTAAAAGCAGAAGGCAAATAATTTTATGAATAAAGGGGCAAAGTAAAACAAGAGAGAATGGGCTGGGTACAGTAGCTCATGTCTATAACCCTAGCATTTGGGGAGGCTGAGGCGGGAGGATCACTGGACACTAGAAGTTCAAGACCAGCCTGGTCAAGAGCAAGACCCCATCTCTACTAAAATAAGAAAAAGTATCCAGGCGTTATAGTGCATGCCTGTAGTCCCAGCTACTCAGGAGGCTGAGGCAGGAGGACTGAGTGAGTCCAGGATTTTGAGGTCGCAGTGAGCTATGATCATGCCACTACTCTCATGCCCAGGCAACAAAGCAAGACCCTGTCTACAAAGAAAAATAAAGAAATGAAATTAAATTTAAAAAGAAAGAAGAATAGAAAACAATTGAGGTTTAGAACTGCTAAAATATAATTAACAATCCAGGAAAGGTTTCTTTCTCAAAAGCCTCATGAAAGAAAAACAGTACAAAAGGAATATATATCAGAATAACCCCTTCTGGCAGACAATTCTTGCAGAATTACAATCTGCAACTGGCAGTAATATGTCTTAAAAATTTTAAAGTAGTATCTTCTGACCCAGTAGTTCCACTTCTAGGACCTTATCCTATACGCATATTCAGACATCTGCACAAAGACCCAAAGTTCAATACAACATTTACAACAGCAAAAAACAATACAATGTCCGTCATTAACCTGCTATAAATAAATAAACATAAATCAATTGTTACATTCAGAGAACAGAATACTGTCTTTTTCTTTTTTCTTTTTTGCAGTTTTTGGCTAGGGCCAGGTTTGAACCCACCACCTCTGGTATATGGATGGGGCCAGCGTCCTACTCCTTTGAGCCACAGGCGCCGCCCTTATGTATCATTTTTAAAAATCACATATACGAGAAGAGAAAAAGCAGGGTGATGGCAAGAAACTGCTACCAGGTTTACCAGGCTTCCATGAAGAGGACAACCAGTCACAGGAGCAATCTTCCTGTTAGTCTGTGTTACTTTGTCAGTATTTTGCCTCAAAAATGGAAGTAGCAGAATGCAGGCTGTACCTGACTTCATATCTAGAAAGATCTACCTTATACAGTATAACAGGAGGCTTAGTATCACAGAGAATTTCTATAAATGAATCTGAATAAGAAGGCCACGGACATAGAAAGAAATATATGCAGGTATTTCTTTAAATATTTATGTGCAAATTATACACCCCAAAATTGCATGTGAAAATGCACAAACAATAAAAACAGTCACTGGGGAGCGGGGGCGAGGGGGACACCTGTGGTTCAGAGGAGTAGGGCACTGGCCCCCTATGCGGGAGGTGGCGGGTTCAAACCCAGCCCAGGCCCAAAACTGCAAAAAACAAAAGTCACTGGATGTGGACACTGACTCTTCCACCTCAGTTGGAGGCAGCTACATTACATTAGAAGCAGTAATGTATCCTTAGCTCGTTGAGGATTTTAAAATGTAATAATGGTTAGAAGTTATCCATTATCTGTTTCTGCTCTCTTAGTTCAGCCATTTTGAGGTCACTTGCTATGATAAATAAGCAATTTGATTTTGCCTCACAAACTGAAATATTAATGCCAGTCACCAGTACACACAAACTGCGCTCACGTGTTCTCTCTCCCTCTCTCTCTCTCTCTCCTTCTCTCTCTCTCTCTTTCTCCCCCCCCCCCCCCATACTTCTGGATTCTGCAGCTTGAAGGCAAAGGAAAGAACCACCTACTCAACATTAATCCAACTTCCTCCGGGAACATTTCAAACCCTAAAGGGGCTCCTCCCAGTATTAAACCAGTCCAATCCAGTTTAGCTTCTCAGGTATGACTGAATCCAAGCCTGTGACTGAATCACCAGCCTCCAGGTCATACAAACAAGATGATTCTGACCACAGCCTTAGAGTCTAATCTTCCCAATTACAGCATCTTTAAACATGTAATATAATAAATTATGATGGCCCATTATATTCTTATTTAAAATGCAAACAACGCACGAATTGCTCCCCAACTTTGTACTCTAACAAGTGAAAAGTCTCTGGCTGCTTAATTAGAAAGCATTTAAGTGGCGTGCTTCTGCATACAACTTAGTCCCCAAAGTCTGAGTCTTACGTGGCTCGTATATTTGAAACATGCCTAAGAAAAGAATGCCAAGAGCTTTAAAAGGTTTATCAATAAATACGTGAATGGGATAAACTGAAAACAAGAAGAGGACAAGCAGAAACTAGCAAGCAGAAATACTCTCTCCTTTAACACACACCTACCCAGCATTTTAAACATTTTAGTAGTGACATACTCAGTGTCTCTCCATACCGCCACCTTAGATTTGCACCACCCTCCTGCACATTTTGCACCGTCTTTCTGGCAGACGGGCACATCTTCATGTTCACGCCTGCACAAACAGACGTGATTTTGCACTGAGCAATACTGGGTGCTGCTGTTTGGGAATTTGGCTTTAGTCAATGTTCTAGGGTGGACATCCACTTGGAGATAGAAGTCACAAGTCAGAGGCTGAACTTCAAGCTGGAAGTCGGAACTTTATCAATCCGCAAGAGAAACAACTTCCCGAGCACATCCTTCAGTAAGAGCACAGCTGAACCCTCTGCTTTTAATCTCGACCTCTCAAGAACAGGAAATGTCAAAAATTTCATTCTTCCATGTTGATCCTAACTCTTTTTTTGTTTGTTTTTGAGACAGACTCTCACTCACTCTGTCACCCAGGCTACAGTGCCATGACATCATCATACTCCACAGCAACCTCAATTTCTTGGGGGTCAAGTGATCCTCTTTCCTCAGTCTCTCAGGTAGCTGGGACTACAGGTATGTGCCACAATGCCCAGCTGATTTTTCTACTTTTAGTAGAGACGGGGCCTCGCTCTTGTTCAGGCTCATCTCGAACTCCTGAGCTCAAGCAATCTGCTCATCTCTGCCTCCCGGAGTGCTGGAATTACAGACGTGAGCCAACACGCCCGTCCCTAATTCTTGGTGATACATTAACCCACTCGTGATTAGAGGATACAGCTGGGGTCCCTTGCCCATTGACTCTCAGTTAATCCTACTTCAACCTCTTTTGCTTTTGAGCTCTTACTCACCAAATATTTTTGGGACATCCCTTTAATCTAAGTTCATCAAATACAGTATTCTTTGTTATTCTCTATTCTTTCTCTCTTTTTTTTGCAGTTTTTGGCTGGGGCTGGGTTTGAACCCGCCACCTCCAGCATATGGCACCAGTGTCCTACTCCTTTGAGCCATAGGCACTGCCGTTTTTTGTTATTCTTTTGAATGAAAATTAAGGTCAGGTTAGGGGAAACAGTGAGGCTTATTTAGCTAAGATCTCTTACCAGATGCAGTCTTCACTAAAAAGAGTTTATAACACTTTAAAGAAAATTTAAACTATGTAAACAAAACAAGCAGAAACTAGTCGAGATCGGTGGTATTTTTATTTGAACCCCTTCCACTGAAAACTGAACATAACAAATAGAAGTTCCTAGAAGGAATTAGGAACAGAAATTTCTAACACAGGTTTAATGGAAAAACATAATGTATTTATCAGTGACCTATTTAAATATAAGCTATAGAACTATCCCGTGTAATCTTACAATTGTGATAGTGCAATCTTGAAGACTAATCTTACACGGGATAGTTCTATAGTTTCATTTTTCATTCTTATTACCAATGACATAATCCAGGCCCTTTAAGGATATCCTCTTTAGGAGAATATGACAGACTAAAACTACAGAACAGTTCATCTGCAATTTTGTTCTTACTTATTCTAAGTGACTTAACGTTCTTTTACCTACCATTTTCCTACCTTACTTATGAGCTGTTGCTGATAATCTTTTCATAGATGGCTAACTCTTATGTTAAGCAACTAAGAGTATCTTTAATTTCTTACAAGGGTCAAAGACCTTAATTGGTGCTATTCATTTTGCCATTTCTCACGTTCATCTTCTGTATCTTTGCTGAATATTGTCAGTCTTCAAGATTGCACTATCACAATTGTTCTGGCCGACAGTTCCATCTCTGAAATCTAGTTTTTCCCAAAAGGAAACTTTATAAGAGTTACACAGAAGTGTATCAGATGGCAATGTTAATCCAGAGCACTTATCTCCATTATTTAACAAGAGTGTAAAGTCAAACGTCTGAGTTACCTTTTGAGCCTTTGGGTTTTTTAGTGATAAAAATGGAGTCATAATCTATTTCACAAGATTGTGGTAATTTTACAAGCTAGCACACATTCAAACAGCTAGGACAGAAACTGCTACAGAATCAATATTCTACATATATTTCTGGGGTTCCTATTTTGTGACAGTCACTTTCTTTGACCTTCATAGATCATTTTTATTTCATAATACTTATAAATACCCCTTATTGTATAAATTTCTCTTTATTTCATATAATAGTTCCTTTAAGAAACATGAAAATTAGGCCAGGCATGGTGGCTCACACCTATAAACCTAGCCCTCTGGGAGATGGAAGTAGGCGGATTGCTTGAGCTCAGGAGTTTGAGACCAGTCTGATCAATAGTAAGACCCCATCTACTAAAAATAGAAAAACTAGCTGAGGGTTGTTGTGGGCGCTCATAACCCCAGGTACGCAGGAGGCTAAGGCAGGAGGATTGCTTGAGCCCAGGAGTTTGAGATTGCAGTGAGCTATGATGACACCACAGCATTCTACCCAGGGTGACAGAGTGATACTCTGTCTCAAAAAAACCAGAATAAAATAATAGAAAAAATAAAATAAAAAAAGAAACATGAAAATTAGAAAATTTTCTCTGGAAAATTTTAGAATACAGAATTTTTAGTAAAAAATAAAATACTGCTTACAGGGGTTAACATTCTTTTTATTTTCAAAATACATAGTCTATGTGGGAACACTAATAAAAATGTGCTAGATAATCCAAATTAATATATTTGATTAATAACATTTAACAATACAGGCCAGGTACAGAGGCCTATGCCTATAATCCTAGCACTCTGAAAGGCTGAAGCAGGAGTATGAGACCAGCCTGAGAAAGAAAGAAACTCCCCTCTCTACTAAAAATAGAAAAACTAGCCAGGCGTCATAGCAGGCACCTGTAGTCCCAGCTACTCAGGAGGCTGAGGCAAGGAGATGCCTTGAGCCCAAGAGTTTGAGGTTGCTATGAACTATGATGCCACTGCACTCTACCCAAGGTGACCGAGTGAGACCTGTCTCAAAAAAAATAAAACTTAACAATATAACTCACATTAATATAAAATATGAAGTATGCTACTTCTGTTTCAGATCAATAGTTCTAAATCTTTAGAAAACATGATGTATGAAAAATTCACTAAATCACTTACTACAAGTAATACTGGTTTACTTTTCATTTTTATTCATTCATTTATTTATTTTTTGAGACAGAGTCTCACTATGTCATCCTCAGTAGAGTGCTGTGGCGTCACAGCTCACAGCAACCTCAAACTCTTGGACTTAAGTGATTCTCTTACCTCAGCCTCCTGAGTAGATGGGACTACAGGCGCCCGCCACAACACCCAGTTATTTTTTGTTGTTGCAGTTGTCGTCGTTGTTTAACTGGCCTGGGCTGCGTTCGAACCCGCCAGCTCTGGTATATGTGGCTGGCGCCATAACTACTGTGCTACAGGTGCCGAGCCACTGATTTGCTTTTAAATGAAAAATGCTATATACTATCCTTCTGATCTTCAGAGAAATATCTCCTATTTTATAGAGCGTGCAAACCTGCTGCAAAAGGGGCAGCAACCAATGATTTCAACCCTGCTAAGCCCTCACTCCCTCTGAGACGTCTTTTCAGCAAAGTACGTTATGTGATTAGAGTCTGTATTTGGGCTGAAACCAAACTCACTGTACCACCTCAGATATTTTCTTTCCCCCCCGCCAGTTTTTGGCTGGGGCTGGGTTTGAATCCGCCACCTCCGGCATATGGGGCTGGCGTCCTACTCCTTTGAGCCACAGGCGCCACCTCAGATATTTTTTATCTATAATAAAAAAGCCAAAAGCCAAATAAAATCCATATAAATAATGAAATGTTTTATCCAAATAAATGCAGAAATAAATCCCAATTATACGGGTATGTTGCCATAGCAAATCCAAATTATCAAAAAATTCTTGGGAATAATAATCAAGTAAAAACAATTGTGGAATAGAACATGATTCTCTAAATGTGATTATTACTGTCTACTATCCCAAAATCTGTTCATGGTAATAATTCAATTGTTTATAACTTTGTCTCTTTTATCTGTAGAGCACAGCAAGACACTCAACAGTGAGAAATTCCGTGCAGTTCAACCTTCTTCATTTAATTCCCATACATGCTACAGGCAGAAAAGTTCTCCATTGTATTTTTAAATAAA
The DNA here is from genome assembly GCA_963574655.1 of Perodicticus potto. NCBI lineage: Eukaryota > Metazoa > Chordata > Mammalia > Primates > Lorisidae > Perodicticus > Perodicticus potto. The sequence goes on along the minus strand of CAUYRH010102424.1, from coordinate 58,445 downwards.
GAAAGGCCTAAGAAATTAAAAATACAGTTCTACAGATAAAAGGTGTCTTCTAGTGAAAGAAACCACATTAATATTTTATTATTTTTTTAGAATATAAAAGTATAAGTTTATTTCATGTTAGAGAAAGGGAAGGGGGGGGGAAGAGATGAGAAAGAGAAAGAGAGAAAGAAAAGAAAAGAAAGCAGGGAATTAGAGACGGGAAGAAAGGGAGAATGCCAGCCCCCAGTAATATTTTATGAGACACAGAATAATTTAACAGAACTTCAACAACAAAGAAATCCTGCAAAACCTTCAACCTGACAGATGGTATTTTTACCATGAATTCTAACAAAGGAAAGCAAAGCAAACTAGGAAAACTGAAGTTCAAAGTTAAAGCTAGATGGTTTTCTAAAAAGACCACTGCCAAAAGAAAAGTTCAAAACAAGGCACATTTGCAAGGTTCACCGGGAGTAATAAAATCTCTGTAACACCAAACTCCCCCAGGAAATTTCCAGATCTTTGATATACACAGTAAGTTATTTGAGTATCTAGGAGAAAAATGCACAGCATATATATACACACACATACATATATATACCAATTTGTACTTATAATTCTTCCTGAGTTTTGAAGAGACAATTGTCCACAGACCATTGTTCCATTTCAGAAGAATAGCTGAGTTTATTTCTGCCTAAAAAACTCCAAAGAACAGAGGCCACTTTCAAAGATAACATTGTGACATACATCCTTTAGGTATCACCATCAAAATATTTTAATTCAAAGGCCACAAAGATCTTATCATCTCATGTACAGAATGTGTCCAGCTACACAAGACTTCGACAGCCTCAAGTCTGAAGTCACCTGGGAAGCGCAGTGTGAGGGTGGTCACGTCTGTAATCACTAAACCTTCTTGGCACCGTTACTCAAAAAGATCCTGTTCTTTACTTTACACAAGTGTAGGCAAGTTGATCTTAGTTTTTCTTTACAGTTCAGAAACTTACACCCACCCCTATTTAAATGTTGTTCCACAAAGGAAGGAGCCTAAAAATAGGGATGCTCGGGTCTGGAGATATAGGGGATTCATTAGAGTTGCAGAGATGCTGAAATTTCCAAAATAAAAAAAAGTGAAAGAAAAGGAGGAGAGAGGAGGAACGTAAGGAAGGACAGTGAGAGTGGAACATGGAGCCCCACGGAGCAGGGTTGGACCCTTAGCTCTGTAACTTGTCAGCAGTGTGACCCTGACCCTGGTAAACCTAAGGCTTCTCACCTACAAAACTGGATAGTAACAGTTACTGCTTTATGGACTTGTTAGATCTGAAGGAGATAATATATATACACTGTCCACAGTGTCTATATACGTATTGTATATACAGGGTGGATCCACACTGTATATACACATATTATATATATGGGATACACACAAAGCTAGTACACAATTTAAAATAGTTGTAACTTTAAATTGCATAAGAACTTTACGTCCACCCTGTATAATGTTTTATATGTGTATCACTTAAAAGAATGCCTAACAGGTAAAAAATTATCAAACCATTAACTTTTCTACATAATAATATTTATTATAATCAAGTAAGTTTGTTAGTTTGATGAAGTTATAGCTTAAGGTTATTCACTAGGAATATATTCGGTATTTCAACAATATGACATGACCTTTGTAAAACTAAGAAAAATAACTGAGAACAAGAAATACATAGTTTTCCATAAATACTTTCTAGGGCTTCAACTTTTTTTTTTGAGACAGAGTCTCAGTCTGTCACCCTGGGTAGAGTGTCATGGCATCGTCGCTCACAGCAAGTTCAAACTCCTAAGTTCAAGTGATCCTCTTGCCTCAGCCTCCCGAGTAGCTGAGATTACAGGTGCCTACCACAACTCCAGCTAGGTTTTCTATTTTTAGTAGAGGCGGGGTCTCACTCTTGCTCAGGCTGGTTTCATAGGAGCTCAGACCATCCACCCTCTTTGGCCTCCCAGAGTACTAGGATTACAGGTAAGAGCCACCCCGCCTGGCCACTAGGGCTTTAACTTTTTATAAGGCAATAAAAACATGGACTCAAAGCTAGGCTGCCGACATTTGAATTCCAAGTCTGCCACTTGCTGGCTGCGTGACTTCAACCAAGGATTTACTCAGTATTGGCTCAGTTTCTGTCTACCAGCTGGGGCTGACAACAGAGGCACTGTGAGGATGACATGAATTAATATATGCAAACTGCTCAGAACAGTGCCTGGCACTCAGTGAGTGCTATGTAAATTAATGTTAACATGAATTAAGTGATTAATAATTCTCACCAGGAAACTGTTTGCCACCCCAAAATTGACCATTGTTAAACCCAACTCAAGTACTTAGAGCAGGAGACATAATTTGGAAACTTACGAGCTATAAATCTGAACTACACTCTTACCTTCCTACTCAGAAGTCCTGTACAGACACAATCTTGGTCATCTACCTGCAAATCCTACATATCAAAGACCACCACCTGCTAAAATACTGGCAAAGTTCAAAGATACATGACAGCTATGCTTGTGTGTGTGCACGCAGTACATTACAGAGTGATAACATCTAAGCAGTGGGAATATGTTTTTATTTTAATTTAACTGTATTTTCTAATTTTCTGCCATGTCCATGCATTGCTTCTATAACAATAAAAGGTCATTTTAAAACATAGAAATGAAAGAAACAGAATCACATTTGTATAAGAAAAAAATCCACAAACCCCATACCTGTATTTATGAATAATGGCATTAAATAGTTTTCCGTCCCTCCAGCAGGTAGTGAAATTTTCACATCGAATTCCAGCATAACCTTCTGTTGCCTGCTGTGTCCACAGTAGCAATCTCTCTTTTGCAGACATATCCTCTGACTCTCCAGTAACATGGATATCAGATATCTAAATACAACAGAAAGTGTTAAACATTTAGAAGGAAGGAAGCTAAACTCAGACTAAGAACCTACCTACTATGTACAAAGCACTTTACAAGTGCTATTTTATTTAATCCTCACAATTCTCACTTATAAACTAAATAAATTTTCTCCACTTTACCTATGAGAAAACTGAATTTTGAAGAGATTCACGACAGATTTTAAAAGTCAGACTTAACTCATGTGTGTCCAATATAGAAGTATCTAATATATTTTCACTATACCAAACCTCACAGCACTGAAAAGTCTACACTCTTCTGGGCTAATCAGATCTGTTAAAACAATGTAAGCAAACATTATTCTTAGTTGATCAAAGGCAAAACCTATGAATTAGTGTGCACTACCGTTCTGCAGAGCAGAACTTGGTCCCGCAGGTATTCCCTGTAAAGAACAAATAAAGAAACACACTCTCTCTCCCCTGTTAACTAGATTAGGTAACAGTTTGGTTGAAATGTCCCTACTTTTCTCTTGAGTGCTTGTTCAGCTTACGCTACATAAACCTTTATCAACTGAATTTCCCCTATACTTTATTTTCTTTAAGTTCTCTAAAAGTCTCTTCCATTGAACAATAATGAAAACAGATCACCAATTTCCATTACATTTTCCCAGAAGTGCCTCTTAGATAAGGGTCCTACTTAATCTGCTGATAATTATATTGAGGCATGATGTGACTTTAATCAGGGTCGCAGGGTAATTCCGAGCTGGGATTAACACCAACAACTGTTCCTTCAATCAGTGCAGGACGAAATGCCAAGGGATCAAGAAGGCAGGCGGCGAGCCAGGACGAGGATGAGCAAGTGGGGAGACTGGAAGTCAGACACGGGAGGTACAAATCATTCCGTAATGGGGAAACAATCACCAGAGCAGGGTCAGGAGACAGGCCGCGAGACCTGGCTTTGGACAGTTCGCGTCTGTGCGGCAACTTCCTCGTCTATAAAACGAGCAGGAGGTGGGAGGCAGATAATGTTTAAGGCCCTTTTCAGTCTAAAGTCTTCCTGAGAGTCTATAAATACAGCACGGGAGTCAGGGGTCACAGCAGGCAGAGCCAAGCCACTGAACAAGAATGAAAAAGACTCCAGACTAAAGAAAATCTTTCCCATGTGGCAGCTCCAGGCACAGACAGGAAGCCCTTTATTCCTCCAGCTGCCACAGAGGCAGAGGCACGGCCAGAGGAGGACAGGGCAGCGGATGCCCTCGCCAGGCCTGGCAGCCCCAACACCAGCACTTGCTGCAGGGGACAGTGGGGGCCTACACGCCCTTTCTCAGGGTGGAGGCAGCCAAGCTCCCGGCGCCTCGCTCAGCCCCCGTCTGAGAAACTCCTTGACGAATGCCCGGGTTTCCAAAGGGAAGCAGTTTCTCAATTTTAATTATCCTTCCTGGGAATCTGCGTAATCTCTGTAGCATGGCAACAAATGAACCGTGTGCATGAACACACTATGTCGTATACAGGATTTCTTTCTTTTTCTTTTTTTTAATGTGGAAGAAAAAAAGAGTATAAAATCCACCCATATTTTCCCACCCAGCTTTCAATGGATATGCTGGTCTAAAACTATGCTCGAGTGCCCTCCTGGCACATTTCATGAGTTTGAACATCATCCCCAGCACTTACATGTCCGGTTACTCAAATGCTTTAAAAACCCTTCGCTCATATGTAACATAATGACAAGAATAATTTTTACTGAAAATTCAGCAACACCAGTGCAGGGCAATGCCTGGCACACAGTGAGTATAAACTCAATATAGGTTAGCTATTTTATTGTTGTGGTTATTGTTATTCTTTTTGACAAAGGGAGAAATGAAAAAAAAAACTTGACTTTTTATTCTCTCAATTCTCTTCCTGTAAAGAGGAGTAAAAGAATAAGATTTTTAAACATCTATTGCCTCAAATTAATTGAAATCTATGAACACAAGGGTTCAAAGAAACTAATCTAGAATACTGTGAATGAAAAAGTTAAGCCTCCAGGTAAAATTTCACAACGGGTACCTGTAAGCCTGTAAAAATTATAAAATCAGCTGCTTGGGGCTATGTTTACAATGCCGGAGCTATATGGGTGGTGTTTATAACAATATACTATATAGAAAAGGCAGACAGCTGGGGAAAACAGGGACTGTTTTCTGCTGATTCAAGTACATTCCATGTCAGTCTAGTTACAAAAGGAATTACCTATTAACTAGAGTAGTCAGTAAATTTCAACTACAAGGTACCAGTACAGTAGGCTCAAGTGCTACACAGCAGTTTTACTACAGGAAGGATGTCAGAGGAAGAGTTTAAAGGTCTGAAAAGGGTCAACATATCAATTAAGAGAAAACAATGTATTCTTACTATGTAAATTTCCAATGGCTGAATTTCAGATTGTTACACACACTATTTTAGACTGTCATTCATATATATACTATTAAAAAGCTGTGATTTATGTTATGAACCAAGTTTTAACATATCAAAGACTAACTTATTAACTCATTTTTAGCATCATCTTGCTTTTTCCATTTAACTGGACATATTCCTCTTATGGTAATTTAAGGTATTAAAAAAAAAATCCTGCTACCATTAGCACTGTCTACCCAAAACAAAAAAGAAAAATAAATGCTAAAAATTCTAAGACTGCAGTTGCCATTCATAAACCCTGACTTGAAATCTGTGTGGTTCAGTGAAACAGCCTGAATCCTTCACCAATGACAAGTTAATTGATGGTTTAATATGCAAGTTAGATCCTAGGAAGTAGTCAAGCTGCCTCCTTTCAAAACCTACAGGCAATACAGTCATGACTAGAATGCTTTCAACTCCTGCTGCCTGAGTTTAAAACTCAACTCCAATAACTCATGAAATGCACAGCCCAGACTAGTCACATAATTTAAAATCCATTTTCTTCATCTTTAAAATTTAAACAACAAACTATCCAAAAAAAGACATCAGGAAAGCAATCTCATTTATAATAGATTAAAAAAAAAACAACTTAGTAATAATTTTAACCAAGGAGATAAGACCTTCACACTGAAAACTAAAGTATTGACAAAGAAATTAAAGACACAAATAAATGGAAGAAAATGGAAAGATATGCCATGTTCATGGATTATAATAATGAATATTGTTGAAGTGTCCATGTTAGTCAAAGCAACCAACAGATTCAATGCAACCCCCATCATATTTCTCACATTTTTTACAGAAATAGAAAAACAACCCTGAAATTCGTAAGGAACCACAAACAACCCCAAAGTGCCAAAGCAAGCTTGATCAAAAAGAACAAAGTTGGAGGCACCAAACTCCATGATTTCAAAATATACTGTAAAACTACAGCAATGAAAATAGCATGGTAATGCCACAAAAACAGAAACATAGATCAATAGGCCAATAGAGGGCTCAGAAAAAAATTCACACATTTCTGGTTAATTGATTTTAGGCAACGATGCTAAGAACATACAATGAAAAAAGGACAGTCTCTTCAATAAATGATGTAAGGAAATCTGGATGCCCATATGCAGAATGAAAGAAGAGCCTCATCTCACATCACATTCAAAAATCAACTCAAAGTGAATTAAAGACTTAAGACCTACAACTGAAAAACTACTAGTAATCATAAAGAAAAGCTTCTTGACTGTGGTCTGCGCAATGATTTTTTTTTGTATATGACCCCAAATGACAGATAACAAAAGCAAAGATAGACAAATGAAATTACGTCAAACTTTTTAAGCTTCTACACAGCCAAGGCAACAATCAACAGAGTGAAGAGGTAACCTACAGAACAGGAGAAAATACACATTTGCAAAACATTCATCTGACATCGGGTTAATATCCAAAACATATCAAGAACTCAAATAACTCAATAATAAGAAACCAAATAGCCTAATTTAAAAATCATCCAAGGATCTATACATTTCTCAAAATGAGACATTCAAATGGCCAACAAGTTTGAGGAAAAAATGCTCAACACTACTAAGTATCAGAGAAATGCAAATTAAAACCACGCTTTGTTATCTCCTGTTAGAATGAATATTCTCAAAAAGAGGAAAGATAACAAGTGCTGATGAGGATGTGGAGAAATGGGAACCCGTGCACACTGCTGGTGGAATGTAAATTAGTGCAGCCATTATGAAAAACATTGTGTAGTTGCTCCCAAAATTAAAAATAGAACTAATATAATCCAGCAACGCCATTACTGGGTGTAAATCCAAAGGAAATCAAATTAGTATCTCTAAGAGGTATCTGCATCTCCATATTTCCTGCAGTGTTATTTTACAGAGCTAAGATATGGATCAACCTAGATGTCCCTCAATGGAAGAATGAAGAAAGAAAATTCGGACACAATAGAGTGTGCCTTAAAAAAAAAAAAAGAAGGAAATCCTGTCCTTTGTGACAGCATGGATAAACCTGGAAGACATTATGTTAAGTGAAATAAATCAGGAATAGAGAGTCAAATATTGATAGATCTCACTTACATGTGGAATCTAAAAAAGTTGAACTCATAAAGGTGGAAAACAGAACTGTGGTTACTGGGGGTTGAGAATGGAGAGGAGGGGCCAGGGAGATGGTGGTCAAGCAATAACAAAATTTCAGTTCAACAGGATCAAGAATGCACAATTTCAAGACATCTTTTTGTTGTACACCATGATGTCTGTAGCTAATAACAATGTACTGTATTCCTGAAAATTACTAAGAGAGTAGATTTTAAGTGTTTTCATCACAAAAAAATGATAATCATGTGTGGTAAGGCGTATGCTAATTACCTTGTTTAACCATTTCACAGTGCATACATATTTCAAAACAACATGCTATATACAATAAATAGTATATATGATTTTTATTTGTCAATTTGAAAAAAACTTAAATGATACAATAACGCCTCCCTCCAGGGCCAGGCACGGTGGCTCACGCCTGTAATCCTAACACTTTGGGAGGCCAAGGTGGCTGGCTTGCTTGAGCTTAGGAGTTCAACACCAGTCTGAGCAAAAGTGAGACTCCATCTCTAAAAAACAGCTGCACATTGTGGCGATGGCGGGTACCTGTAGTCCCAGATACTCAGGAGGCTAAGGCAAGAAAATCGCTTGAGCCCAAGAGTTTGAGCTTGCTGTGAGCTATGACACTATGGCACTCTACTAAGGGTAACAAAGTGAAACTCTGTCTCAAAAAAAAAAAAAAGTCTCCCTCCTTGGGTGGTTCAAAAGATTAAATGAGGTGAGATTGCAAACTAATAGAACTTCCATGGAAAGAAGTGCGAAGAATTCTCAACGAACTAAAAGTAGACCTTCCATTTGATCCTGCAATCCCATTACTAGGTATCTACCTAAAAGAAAAAAAAGTCATTTTTCCAGAAGGACATTTGTACTAGAAGGTTTATTCCAGCTTAATTTACAATTGCCAAGATGTAGAATCAACCCAAGTGTCCATCAACCTACAAACAGACTAACAAACGTGTGTACACCATGGAGTACTATTCAGCCATAAGAAAAGATGGAGACTTTGTATCTTTTGTGTTTACCTGGATGGACTTGAAACACATTCTTCTTTGTAAACTATAACAAAAATGGAAAAAATTGAGTATCCAATGTACTCAATACTAATGTGAAACCAATATATAAACAACTACACGCTCACCCAATATATAAACAACTACATGCTCATGCTAAAGACAAAACACAAGTTTAGTCTAATGAGGGGGAGGGAAGAAGATGGGGGGGTGATTGGTGGGACGTCACCTAATGTGCACAACGTGAGGGTGTTCAACATGCCCCCTGGGCAATGGGCTGAACTACAACTTGAACTTTATCTCAGAAATGAAAACAATGCAACCTAAACATTTGTGTCCTTATATCAATTAAATGAAATAGTCACATCAAGTGCCTGGTACACAGAAACTCTATGAATCGTTTGCTTCTCCCACCACAATTTCATTACCTATCATAGTATTTGCCTCTTAAAGTTTCTCACCAACAATCTGTCCCTACCATCAAAAACAAACATAATACTTTACACCAGAGTTCCTTTTGGAAACTTGAAGCTCTCAGGCCTCACATCCTGGTCACTGCTGGCTACCACCCAAATTCAAGTTCTTCCTGTCACTGAGCCTCTCGTGTCCATACTTCAACTGTGATGCATCCTCCTGACCCAGCTTGCCACCAGCCCCAAACTTGCCAGAAAAAAACCTACTCTATGGCAAACAAAGTCTCGTACATCTTCAATATCCTACACTGTTTTTCCCTTTTTACTGACCTCCAAGACTCCCCCACTGTGTTAACTAAAATGTGGTTGAGTCTGAGACGCCAATAGCCCCAAAGGCAGGGCAGGTATATTACTCCTTTCAAACAATTATTGACGGGTACAAAAATGGCATTTTTTGCATGTAGGCCACCCTTGCTCTTCCATCTCCTTCTTCCTCTCCTCAAAATGATGCCCATGTCTCCACTAAGGTGGCAACTGGATGAGTGTGTCCCTGCACTCCGAAACCCTGTCCCACCCTGTCCCCACCTTCAGTCCTCTGTCACACTCCTGTGCCCTGGATCTCATCATCTTGAACTGGATTAAGACATTTAACTCCTGACAGCAGTTTCCTGCTCTCCCAGCGCTTTCCTGAGCTAACTCCAGCTGACCCGCTTATCTGACTTCATCGACATCTCACATTCCTTGACTTGCCCAATTTTCTTCCAATCTACAAGCTGCAGGGGAGGAAAAATGAAGTTTCCTCAGCTCTTATAAGTTCTTAGTCGGAATGGACAACAAGAGAAAAACAAACAGAAGCTTATTAGTAAGTATATTTCATATATACTTGGGGGGAAAGGAAGGGGTTGGGAAACCAGAAGATGTCACTCTAAAGGGCGGCACCTGTGGCTCAAAGGAGTAGGGCACCAGCCCATATGCTGGAGGTGGCGGGTTCAAACCCAGCACCGGCCAAAAACTGGAAAAAAAAAATTTTAATTGGAAGGACTATTGAGGTGAAGACAGTAAAAAAGTAGACATGCCAGGCACTGTGACTCACACCTGTTATCCTAGCAAGCCAGGGGGCTGAGGTGGGCCCACTGTCTGAGCTCAGAAGTTAGAGACCAACCTAAGCAAGAACAAGACCCTGGCTCTACTAGAAAATAGAAAAACTAGCCAGGCATTGTGGCGGGCACCTGTAGTCCCAGCAACTTGGGAGGGTGAGGCAAGAGGATCACTTGAGTCCAAGAGTTTCAAGCTGCTGTGAGCTACAACGCCCTAGTACTCTCCCCAGGGCGACAGAGTGAGACTCTGTCTCAAAAAATAAATAAATCGAAAGAAACAGATTCAGGAAAGCTCTCTGCCCTCTATCTATCTGCCAGTAAGCTGAACATAGATTTACAAAGAAAAAGTTATCCTTACCCCCTTAACCAGGGAGAACTAGGGCTAACCACCGAAGACAACCTTAGATGACGATGGGCTTGGAGATAGCACCAAAGAAATCCATAAAAATACGTTTTACTAACTAGCCTTTTTATCTGCCATTTATTTGCCTCCTGACAAGTTGCTGCCCCGAGAGACTAAAAATTATTTTTTTTTGTCACTTCTCTAAATATTTACTGCCCTCTGTTGAAGATGCCACATAAACTGAAATTCAAAGCTACCTCTTTGAGAACTGTTCGTTCCTGGGTGTCTCATATGTTCATGCAAAATATACATGTTAATAAACTTGTTTCTCCTGTTAATCTGTTACAGGCATCCATTCTAAGAATTTAGGAGGACTAGAGAAACAAATTACCTTTCTTCCCCTCTTACTGAGAGCCCTCTTCTATCTTTACGTGCTTCTCTGTCTTATACTGCATTACCCATCCCTTCATCTACTTTCTTGCTAATATCCCCAACTCCCTCAGACCCTGTTCTCACCCTGCAACCCCTCAACCAGACTCCGATCCTGATCAACCCAGCTGTGTGTGTCCTCTGCTCTAAAACGCGCTCGCCCCGGGGCTAGAACCTCTACCAGAAAAAACCACCATGTGGCTCAACACGCCAAAACTCCAGGTGTGCACTCTTAGCTAGGCGCTCAGAGAAACTCGGCAATTCTTCTTGGTGCCCTAACTGGCCAGTTTTTCCACTCCTCACAATGCTTCTTTCTGTTTCCTCGGGAAAGAAGGACATTTGATTGTTTCCTGAACATAAGGGGCGGGGGAGAGAGGAGAGTGTCCATCATGCCCTCTTTTGCTCTCTGGCTCATTTGGCAAATACTCGTCCACGTCGACTTGTACCCTTAACAGGAACTGCTTACGCAACCATCCTCCTGGAGCTGACGGTCTAAGAATAGGAACACGGGGTGGAGAGGAGCTCATCCTGATCTCTCTGAGACACCTGTCACTGGCAATCTTTCCTCTTTGGCTCCCAGGATGTCACCCCTTCCTGGTTTTCCTCCCGCCTCTCTGGCCAGTCCTTCTCAGTATTCTTCAGAGGTTCCTCTGCTACCCTATTTTATTTGTGTGTTTTGGGGGGTCTGTTTGTTTGTTTTTGTTTTTGAGAAAACATCTCACTCTGTTGCCCAGGCCAGAGTGGGGTCATCATAGCTCATCACAACTTCCAACTCTAGCGATCCTCCCATGACACCACCACACCCAGCTAATGCGTCTATTTTTTGTAGAGAAGGGGTCTTGCTCTTGCTTAGGCTGGTCTTGAACTCCAGTTCCCACAATGAGAACGCATCTCCACTGGGCATGTACAGGGCCCACCCCCTCCCCAGAGAATGCCCTCCCCAGCCCCTCCCCACTCCACTCTTCCCTCATCCTTCTCCTCATGGGAGCTTCAGCTGATTCTGCTCAGGGATCCGCAGGAGGGACCCCACCGCCCCCCATGCTTTCAGGGCTCCCCACTTATACTGTTGTGATGTACATGTTGTGTCTCATTGCCGTCTGTTGATTTATCTTCTCTCACTTTACATGAGCAACAGACACTGAAGGACAATGTCATCTTTACCTTGTATGACAGTGTCCAGCTCGTTCAGTACTCGGCACATAACAGTCCTTGAGTAAATACCCAGTGAACAATGAGTATGACAGAGCCAGACACCTCTGGAATCAGCACAGCAGATGAATGGCAACCAGGATACTCGTGATCACTTCTGCTTTGTCATATATTTCAAGGTCAAGGTCCCACATGGGAGAATAGGCATAGGTACCTATCACTTTTTGTGATATATATACTGAATCAGCCAAATCTTTGTTTCACTTGAATTGTAGGAAAAAGATTATTTCCTTCCCATGGAACAAAACCCAAAATGTGGTGGTGCGGCAGCACAGCCAGAGCAAGAAAGGGCAACCCGCCTCTGACCATTGATGTGGATTCCTTTTCCAAGATATTCCAAGCTTAAATTAGACAGAAGAATCTTCAAGATTTTTTGTGTCAAGTTCAAATATTTTCCAGAGCCCTGACAAAAGCTGATTTATAGAGAACACTTCTGGGTTATAAAAACACTCAGTGTGAGGCATTCTCAAAAACTGCCTGGGCATGTTAGAAAGCAAGTTCCCCAAATGTAGATTCTTAAAGCTTCTCCTGGTAATAAATACTTAGAAAATCTCACCATTTGGATAAGGGGTCCTCAAACACATTGAGTTAGAAATTTGGCTGGTGGCTATATTAGTTTCAACAAGATGATCTTGGGCCTTCTAGGGCATAAAAGTAAATCTAGATACCCAATGTATAAAGTCATTTTCATCGTTCAGGATTCTGGGTCTTCAGAATAAAGCTGTACCCTTTCACTGCACATAAGCAAACTCAAAAGCTGAAATAAAAATACTGAAAACTAACCTTAGCCCACCCCAAATCACCACCAACAGTAAAAAAACCCTCCACCTTGTCCCTCCATTGGCTGCTTTTCCCGCACCCCTTCTCATCTTCCACAACACTGAAACCTCACACCATACTTTCCCTTCTCCGCAGAGCTGAGACAACATCCAATTACTGAACCACCAGTGACCGGAACTAAAACAAGAAGGTGCAGGAGACTGCAGGCAAAAATCTTGGGGCGAAGGGGCAAGGACAGGCAAAGTTCAAATACAGAGACTCAGCCTGACCCTACTTCACAAGCTCCCACTGTGGCATCCCCAGATGTAAGTCCCCCCCACCCCCCTCACTCCCCCCACCCACCCCACCTACCCCCACCCCCCAGTAAGTGAGGGATGTAAACAACACAAGTTTTGTTTTTGTGCAGATCTGACGCAAAAGCATGGTCAGGCAATGTGGCCCACAGTCTCATACTTAGCTACAGGACACAAGGAACAGCTGAGAATAAGCAGAATGTTCTGATTCTGCAATCTGGGCACCAAAGCAACCAGCACTGGAGCTCTCAAAGCACGAAAGGATCTAACTAACAGACGTCTCTGGATTCTCCTTGTGTGTACTGGCTCATCCTGCCAAACACTCATGTGCTGCTTTTCCGTGAGCCTAGGGATGATATATATAAGCACCTAATACTATGGACATGTTTCCTGTCCTAAAGTTTCTGGAGGTAAATTATCTCTATTTCCTCTCTTTTCCCACTACCAATCTGAGTTGCAGCAACGTCTGTCTCTCGTCTGGACCATGACCTCTAGTCTCCAACGTCAATACTAACAACTTTGAGAACACAGTCGTGAGAGGCCTAGAATAATACTGACCTTCCCCTTCTTCTGGAAATAAGCCTCAGTGACTGAATTAGTAACAGTCTCCTAAGTAGTCTCCCCGCACCACCTTTTGCTCCACTTCCATTCCCAGTTTGTTCTTTACTCTGCAACCTCAGCCATCCACTTTAGTCTTGGCTGCTCTCTCCAGATCCACACCGCTCTCCTTCTCTTGTGTGATGAAGCCACATAAACATCGAGCTGGATGACCCCCCTGCTCCCTCGCTCCTAGGAGCCTTTGTTCGAGCTGCTTCTCCCCTTGGAACATTCTCCCCATTCTCTGCCCAACACAGCATGTATTTGGTGCTTCTGCTGAACAAGGGCAGGGAGGGGTACAGAAAGGAAAGAAGGAAGTCATAAAGAAAGAAAAACTACGAATGATTGGAAACATGTTTCCTATTTAAACTTTGTAATTTCAGAAAATTAAATGACTTCCAATTGACCTCACGTTTCAGAAACAGCAGACTCCCCCAACCCTGCCCAGAGTGCCCAGCAGGAAGCCCAAGTCCAGGTACCGGTCAGTGGGAACCCAATGTCCAGTAGGGAAGCCGGGCTTCCTCTGTATCACTTCTCCAAAAAAATTTCATAAACTTGGCATGGTGGAAAGCCTCAAGATGTCTTTCCAACGAAAGAAACAAACCAACATATCCCATTGTATAGCACACTATCATTTCACTCACAGCTCACTGCTAAATGAACTGCAATAGCCTCACCCGTGTTAGTCAGCTGAATCTGTAAGTGTGAAAGTCCTGTGAGCAAAGTCAATGGCACCAGACAACTGGGCAACAGGAACACCTTATTTTTACAGATGTTGTCATGGTCATGGCATGCTCTGAGTATACATGAACAGCCAACTCCAAAGCTGACTCAGACCCTCCCTAAAAGCTAATTCACACTTTTTCATGTATGTATGTAATTACTCTATATAAGGCAAATACTGAAACTTTGCATTTTAAATCACTTTTTTAAATCATATAATTTATTAAAAAGTATTATCATATATACTATCTAAATAATGTAGGTGAAACAGTTGAAAAGGCAACATCCTGTAGTTAAGACAACTGAGATATTTAGCTTTTAGAAAAGGTTATAAAAATGGTGAAGATTAAGAGAGGATGGGGCCTTGAAGCTGAAAGGAGGTAGAGCCACAAGGCGGATGCCCTCCCCTCAGTAGTGAACCAGCTGAGTCTAACCAAGGTCATGTCACTTGCCCAGGGTCTCACAGCACTGTAGGAGGGGAATCTCCTGGCTCTGCCCCACCCCTAAACTCAATACCCTTTTCACAGCAGCTTCACAGCCTCTACATGAGCAGAACAGCAGACACAAAGAACACTGCACATTTTCCGAGGAAGACGTACTCAGAATCTCTCAGGTGAACTGGATGTCAGGGTTCACAGACATTTTCTCCACGAGACCAGCCACCCCTCTTTACCGGACAGCCTTTTCCCGGCAGAACAGCAGATTTACCTCCGGCCTTATTTTCCGTCCCTGTACCATATCAATAACGTCCCTGAAATGTGTCCATACCAGTGAGGTGTAAATTACCAAAAAAAGAAGCTCCAAAATTTGGTCTCTCAGAAGGTGATTTCCATTCCAACAGACTGACCAAGTTCTAAGCTAACTATGGAACTTGGAGAATATGGTCAGCACCCTGACACATAATAGGTACTCAGTAAATATTTGCTGGAGAAATGAGTGAGAAGATGAGTGGAGGTGGCATTACAAGGACAGAGAAGGTGGCAGCCTTCTCAGTTTATGCACAATGTTCTATGTCTATAGGAAAGAAAGAAGTGTCCTGTTAAAAATGGTGAAAACTTGGGCGGCATCGGTGGCTCAGTGAGTAGGGCACCGGCCCTATATACCGAGGGTGATAGGTTCGAACCCAGCCCCGGCCAAACTGCAACAAAAATAGCTGGGCGTTATGGTGGGCGCCTGTAGCCCCAGCTACTGGGGAGGCAGAGGCAAGAGAACCACCTAAGCCCAAGAGCTGGAGGTTGCTGTGAGCTGTGACATAACAGCACTCTACAGAGGGTGACAAAATGGGACTCTGCCTCTTAAAACACATGGTGAAAACTTATAGCACTTTTCTATCTAGAGGGTGGTTATAAGATGTTTCCTCTTTTCTTTGGAGTAGAAAACAGTAGAATAGAACTTTTAAAGCACTTTATACTCTCCAAAGTATTTTTCACACGTATGATATCACTGAATGCTCAAAACAAGAAACCATTCCACTTTTATAGATGTGGATAATAAAAAATTGAATCTTCTGACTCCAGGTCTCTTAAGTTCTCTCCCCTCTACTCCACCAACCCTGGCGACTCCCTACAACATGGGAGAAGGGACGGTACCTATGGATGACCCAGCTCACTCTACAGAAGAGGAAACTGACCTGTGGGACACACAACGGATGTAGAAACGATAGCGTGCCAAGTGTTCTTCCGTGCAGAACATAAAATTCCTACCAATTTAGAGGATTAGATCCAAAAATACTGTCCAAAAAGTCAGTTTCTTTATATGTTTTTATGAAAGCCAAAAATAAGGATTATTTTCTATTCAAGAGAGTTTAGGTATTAACAGGAATAAAACCAGAAGGTTGGAAAAGGTGGAGCTCAAGATTCTCCTACTCCCTAGTCTCAAGTTATTCCCAGAGTAACAGTTTAACATTAGGAGGAAGACTGGTGCAAAGTGATGGAAGACGGCGACTTGCATTCATTCCTGCTTCCCCATCCACAGGCCTGTGACTGCTCTTATACAATGAGGATAAACATAGTCCCTTTTCGAGGTTGAGCCTGAGGTGACATGAACAGAGGGCTCAGAACTGCACCACCCCACCGTCAATGGAGGCAACTGTGTAAGAAGACGAGTCTGACACGGCTGAGACTCTTTCATTCACTCCACTTGACGCCAGGCAGGCAAAAGTAAATTCCATATTGAATTTGTCAACAGCGAGCAAATATTTCCAAGCTAGGATGTTTGCTTCCAAAGACAATTTTTTCAAAAATATCTTAACTATTTTGGCAGAAACAAATGTAATCAACACATTTTAGCATCTGCTTCCAAGTTTAAAAAAAAAAAAACCAAAAGTGTAAAAATGCTCCACACAATATTTTAAACTGAAAAGACTACACAAACACTTTGAAAATTTTAACCACTTGCAAACTGCCTACATAAAAGGAAGAGTTAAATGGAGGGCAAATACAATTAAAAAGTTAATAAAGTTCAAGTTTAATATTCTGAATAGGTGACTATCTTGAACAAATTGTTATCTATTATTCAAACAGGGAGAAAACTAACATAAAAGTAACTAACTTTTCTGTAGAGCAAAGGACTTTAAACTTTTTGAAGTCCTTCACTAAACTAAAAAAACAGTGGATTATAATGTTAACTTAGGAATCCAAGTTCTACGCAATTATTTTAAAACTAAACTTTCACAAACTGGTCATAAAATCTAAATGACTAAAAACAGCCCAAAACTCAGTAAATGAGGCCTGGTGTGGTGGCACATGCCTGTAATCCTAGCACTTTGGAGGCCAAGGTGGGTGGCTTGCTTGAGCTCAGGAGTTCAACACCAGCCTGAGCAAAAGTGAGACACCATCTCTAAAAAATAGCTGCACATTGTGGCTGTGGTGGGTACCTTTAGTCCCAGCTACTTGGGAGGCTGAGGCAAGAGGATCGCTTGAGCCCAAGAGTTTAAGGTTGCTGTGAGCTATGATGCCACAGCACTCTACCAAAGGCAACAAAGTGAGACTCTGTCTCAGGAAGAAAAAAAAAAGCCTCAATACATGCATTATCCTTTAAAAGAGAGAGAGAGCCCTTTATGGCTTCTCATACTTGTAATCCCAGCACTTTGGGAGGTTGAAACGAGGATTGCTTGGGCTCAGGAGTTTGAAACCAGACTAAGTAAGTGCAAGACTCTGTCTATACTAAAAAAAGAAAAATTGGCCAAAAGTTGCAGCAGGCACCTATAGTCCCAGCTACTTAGTAGGCTGAGACAAGAGGGTCACTTCTTAAGCCCAAAAGTTTGAGGTTGCTAGGCTGTTTGAGCTAGGCTGACACCATGGCACTCTAGCCTGAGGAAACAGAGTAAGACTTCGTCTCAACAAAAAGAGAGAGAGAGAGAGAGACAGACAGACACACAGACAGATTAAATGGTTCTGGGGAAAAAAATGAGTTAGTCAACTACAGAAAAAATGACCTTTGTGTCCAAGATCTTTGGAGCTATTATATGAAAGGAAACCCATATTTAAACATTATCCTCTAGAATTCCAAGTGAATTCTGTAGACTAAACTTCACAAAAGATTTGGTTAGAGAAAAAATAATGAACAAATATATTTTAGGTAGGTTGAAAAATAAAGTATTCCTCTCTTATTCTAAGAGGATCCTTAAATTTTTTTCCAAGTTTTTGAAGATAGACGCCAATGTAATAAAAATATTCAACTCTTTATTACTCGAGACCGACAAGAGAATGTCTAGGAGTCCACACTCCTACTTCTCACTCTTCTCTCCTTGGCTCCTTTCCTTTAGGCCATCACACTATTTGTTAGCAATTCACTAAAGGATGGAAAGGAACGTAAAAACAGTTCACGTTTCATTAGTGAATAGCCACATGATTTGGTGAGAAGTTAAAATTAATCACCATCGTTATCCCAGAGGTCTAATTTTCAGAAGACTAAGTTAACAGCGACGCACCCTGTCATATGTTATGAACTAACAATAGGATATAATGCAGACAGAAAAGGGACTATGTTTTACTTAGCTCCGAGTGCCTAGTTTTGGTTCAATACATAATGAATAGTTAATGTTTGAGAAAGGAGTATGGAAGAGAGGGGACGAAGGAGCAGAAACACGGAACAAACAAAAGGTATTCTTTATGTGCATGGATTCACAGAAATCTAAAACTGGAAGACGTGTGTAGGAACAACAGGGTAAACTGTATCAGTGAAGAGTTCAGCTTGGTACACAATTTTGATCAAATCCACCCAAGCTCTAGCACCACTAGTTAAGTGAGTTGAGCAAGTTACTTAGTAAGCCCAAGTTTCCTCATCTATAAAGATGGAGCTAAAAAGAGAACCACTCCATAGGCTTGCCCTGAAGATCAACAACACAATCATGGAGTGCCTGGCACCGCAGAGGAGGACTCAATGAACAGCATCACTAGTAGTGACAGAATCGTGATCTAGTCTGACATCCTCCTGCAGAACATGAAGACAGAGTCATACCGCTGTCTGGAAGGAAAGCCTGGCTAGACGGACTCTGACCTCCTGCCTTCCAAGCCCATAATCCACAATGCTCATCAGAAAACCTCTGCTGAGAAGAATTTAAGCAAGTGCCAAGCTAGGGCGATGCCGGTCCTTGAAATTTAATGTGGTTTTAAAAGCATACGAGCCTGTACCTAACATGTGGAATATTCTCTCATGACCCACCAGAAGATACTCTAATTAAATTAAGTCTGGGACAAGGTGTTTTCAATAAACATTCTACATGATTCTCCGATAGGGACCCTGTGACCACACTTTCAGAAACACTGCTATGGAACACGACTAATACAAAGCTCCCTAGCCATAGTCTGGACCATTAGAATCACCACAGAGCCCCACCCTGACCTGTTTATTACATTAGAATCACGGGGGTGGGGGGTGACATCTGTTTGGAAATCTCCTCAGATGCCCCTTACATGTGGTCAGGTTAGAACACTCACGGCTTGTAGATGGAGAAAACAAGCAGTTTCGCTAACAAGAATGGGAAATGGTGCGATCTGAGAAACTAAAGAATGAAGAATAAGAATACTTTGTGAGAAGAGCTCAAGGGCTCAGGTAGGCAACTTTGTCACAAGGTACAAGGTTAGTCCTAAAAAAGGTGCAGACACCGAGCTCATTACTGCCTGTCCTTCACATCATCTGCCCTTTGCCATCTCTGCTTATAATACTCACCTTTCCCCAATAACCCTATAAATACAAACCCCTGCTCTGACCTCCCAGTAATTTCCTTCGGAACTTTCCAACAATTAAATCAAGTAGGATGTTGTGCCATAGTTTAACTCAGCTAATCCCATTTACTATGTTACCATAAGGACTTATTTAAACTTTCTAGAGTTTCCATTTCTTCATTCCATATAAGAACTATCTGTTCTGCCTATTTCACACAGTTGCTGGGATGATGAAAAGACACAATGTGTAGCATGCAAACGTTTTCTCCCATTCTGTAGGTGGAATCAATACATGAGTGGATTAATAAAATGTGGTTTGTGTATACCATGGAATAACTACTCAGCCATAAAAACGGTAGTACCTTTTTTAACACTCTGGAAGGAACTGGAGACCATTCTTCTAAGTGAAGTATCACAAGAATGGAAAAACAAATGCCACAAGTTCTCACTATTAAATTGAAATGAACAGATCAGATGGTAGTAAAACTCAACAGAAATCAAGCAGATGGGATAAGGGGATGGGCAAATTCACACCTACCAGGTACAATACACACTGTCTGGGTGATGGGCACACTTGTAACTTTGACTCATACTATGCAAAACAATTCATATAACCAAAAAAATTGTACCCCAGTAACATTCTGTAGTTAAAATAAAAAAGACACAATGTGTCTGACAGCATTTTTCCAATTCCAAAACAATATATAAATCTAAGATATTCCCTTTTAAAACCTATTTAATCCAAATAAAGATGCAACATGCTTATGGAGATTTATATTCAGAAGAAGGGGCTGGCTGAGCCTCCTCAGAGAGTCCAGGTAGGCTGGAGGGCCCTCTAGGTCAGCATCATTGCCAGGATTTAAAGAGGAGGTCAACCGTACTTAGAATAAAAAAAGACACAGGACCAGAGGAGATCAAGTCAGGTTAAGATAAGCTCAAAGAATTATACCCTGTTCTACTTGGAAGTTATCTCAAAAGTGGAGTCGTCCAACCCCGCACACAACTAAGAATAAGAATGAAATAGGGAAAATATGAAAAATAACTTGAAAGGACAAGGAATATTGGCTAGCAGGACATTTCTGGGATGAAGTACTAGTGAAAGGGCGGGGGGCTCTCATGTGCATTTAATTCCACAATGAAAAATTTGGAGTCCAATGTAAGATAAAGAGGTCTGTGGTCAATTCTAACCAAAGATAATTAAGCAGAGTCAATCTAGGTTAATTCTAAACTTTTGGTTCTGGCTCTTTGCATGCCACAAAATAAACAGTCTTATACGAACCATAATGACGTGAGACACCAAACCCCTCAGATAAAATAATGACTATCCTATTCAGCTTTCACCTAGAAGATGTCAGGTTTTGTAATATACCTCCACATCCTAATTATTTAACAAACCTGATTGGCCAAAAATCATGAGCTTTACAAATTAAAAGAAGGGTCAAATCCTTGGCATGAGGATAATACAAATTTTAAAAGGCTTACATATCATTTAGCAAACAGATTTTCAGAATTTCCATTAATGGAAAAAATGTAGAGCTCACTTGAAGCCAAATTATTTAAAAAGCAGTTGGAAAACATATGTGAAAATAAAGCAAGTGCTTATGTTCATAAACATGTAACAGCCAAGTAGTTTTCTTTTACACTGGCCTTTATGCCAGACCTACACAGATAATGACATGGACTGGCCACTTTCGTGACTAAGTGTCAACCACTGTAAAATATAAACAGAACTGATGACTCAATATTGGCAAGGTGTGGTGGTGGATGTAAACCGGGCACCTTCAGGAGAACTCAGCCACCAAGGTCAATGATGGTGATACACCCTACCCTCAGTAAAACCTCATTTTACCACTGTGCAAATGATCTCTGCCCAGTGATACAATGAACGACCTTGCCAAGAATGTTTAACATCACAAATACCATTTACACCTAGATTCTTTGTTAAAAGATAAAGTTAGGACAGCTTAAAGAAAAAAATCATCAACTCCCAAGCAGTAACATGCGGAGGTTATTTGGGTAATGTTCTTATCAGGCAAGTAAATATATAGATATCCAGTTACACTTTAAAGACAAGTAAAAAACCCAGATAAGTAACTTGTCTAAAGTTAAATACCCATGTTAGGAATAAAGATCTCAACTTCCTACCATCTGTATCGGATTCAAATTCCTATGACACGCTACCCTAATGACTTCCGATTTTAGACTGGGGCCTGGGGAATAATTCACACAATAAAGGAACAAAATAGATTTGGGTAATTTCATCTGTGCCCCCATTCTCAACACAAACACACACACAAAACTGAAAGCAATTATGTGAATGTTTCTGGTACAATAAAAAATGATAGAGAACTAGAGTCTGGCTTTCCAACTTCACAAATCAGCAAGTCAGGACTGACTGGTATTTACCGCGTCTTCTCTATGTTCCTTACGAAGCTGGTGCCTTGTCCTGATTACTTTCTACTTTAATTTTTACCTACAGGACAGCTAAGGATCCCCAGGCTCTTCCGTGAGAAAAACCAAGAAACATGAACTACAAAAATGCAATGTACTCTCTTAAACTAGTGCTTTTTCTAAGTCTCCCACCACTAACAAAAAATGAATAGGATTTTTGAGATTAAAGTGTAATTAAAGAATGTGGATAGCAGAAAAATTGAAATTTTTCTAAGGCTGCAAATAAAATGCCACAAAAACTCTCTAGCTTTTACATCAACAAACATAAAAGTAACTTTTATAACAGACAAATTATAACACTTCAATTCCACGTGAGCACCTGGAACACTTAACGCCTCAAATTCACACTTCACTTACCTCATTTCGATTCGTGTCCTTGGAAACAGAGGACAGGTCAGTACAGAGGGAACGGGATCTCCTTTTTCTAAAGTGAAGATGGTGTGCTGCATGAGGACGAAACCTCTCAGTGTTTTGCCTTTCTCGAACACGGCTATAACTTTCTGATGGGTCTTCCGTAAATCCACTTTTTTCAAGTGCTCTCTCCCCATAGAGAATAGAACTCAAGCTGGCTGCCTTTCGAAAAGGAGAAACATCAGTTTTCTCCTGGACGGTTACTTCTCCTGTGTTGACATCACCTAAATGTTCCTTCCTCTCTGTGAAATGTGGAGTGCCGCGTCCCTCTGAAATGCTTTCATCCAGTTCCCTAACTTTTCCTTCTGTTTCTCTGTCTTCAGAAGAAGGAATGCTCACAGAGCAAGACCGGCTGCTTGCAGCGCTTGGCAGACGTTTCTGTTTAACACTGTCAGCTACAACTTCTGTCGTTTCTTGCTGAAAACCGTCTTCCAGCGAGAGGTTTGGGGTAACAGATTCCTCCTGTACCAGTCCCCTGGATAAAAGAGCTGGCTGTTCTTTTGGAAGCTCAATGCCCCTCTTCTTCTCACCTTCATTTTCATTGTTTGGCACTACCGACGCTGTGTCACCTACAATCTTCTTTATCGGGTTTCTTCTGAAATATTTTCTTCCGGGAGAATATTTTTCAGGGCTTAAAGGAGTTTTGGCAGGATCTAAATATTGTTCTTCTTTCTCAGCTCTTACACATCCACAGACATTCCCCATCTGAGTCTCAGGAGCTCACAGCTCCACGGAGCCACTCATTTCAAAATCCAGGGCTCACTTAGATCCGCTCCATTGTGTCTGAAAACTCCACTGACCTCCAATCCCTCGCAGACTTTGTGACCATCCTCTTCAGTCTGAAGCCATTTTGCTTATGAGAAAAGCGCACGCAAGAAATGCCGTGGCATCTTGCCCGGCTGGGTCCCTGTGTCTCATTAGACACTGTGGCTTTTTTCTGGCCACCAATCCTCTTAGACAAACATTGCTGCTGACTGTCAAATTGCAACACGGATGAGCTTTCAAAGCAAACTCTTAGCTTTACTGTATTTACATAATCTGAGGGCAGACCATGACCCTTTCTGTTTTCTGAAATGCAGACACACCACCAAAGTCTGCACTTAACCTTTGAAACGACTGGTGATTCAACAAGTCAGAGCAAACAGAAAGTAAATGCCATTCAGGTGAGATTTAGGAAAGTGCCTTTCAAATTGAGTTTCAAAGTGCCTTTCAAATTTACTTTCAGAGAGTCTCTACCCTCTATCATACAATTGTTTTGTTTAAGAAACACCAACTAATTTTGGTACTCACACATTAACAAAAAGCTAAAAAATTTCTGTAAATTATATGAAGACTCTTAAAAAATACCAGTGTGATTCAATAGCTAGCTAATGGAGAGATAATAAACGTTCCATGCTTAAAATAGTTTAATAAAATTGTTTCTAAAATTAATCTTTTAAAGTAGTTGGTAATATTTTTTAAATTACAGAACTTTCCAAGTCATTGCCATTATCTGATCACTAGGACTTTCATATGAATAAATAAATCAATTGTATGATGAAACATACATAGCTAAAGGAAATACCTGTGCATTCTTATACAAGAATTAAGGCAGTTAAACTTTATACATAACTTTTATAATTGTACCCTAGTTAAATATTATGCAGTTTTACTAGGGCCTTGGTGGAAAATAATAAATCAGTATGAAAGTCGGTTATCTAAGGTGTACATACTTCTAACACTGAGTCATAGACATGATAAAAAGGAAATCAGCATGGCATTTAATGGACTTACACGTACACAGCACTCATTTGACTACTAACAAAATTAATAACTGCCTTTCTCCTGGTGGTCTTTACACTGATCAAAAGATGAAATTCATCTTTTGCTATGGAAGAATGTTTAATTAAATGGTGGAGTTAGCAATGACCTTGTAGATGTTTCTTAGCAACAGACCCTGCATTGTAAAGTTTATCTGACTCATTCAAAAAGAAAGAAAAGTAAATATTCTCCAGTGGCAAAAACTGAATATCCTAGAAAACAACCGGATCAAAATAAGATATTGGGTTTGTTTGCTTTATTACTTTAACCGACAGATAATAACTATACATATTCGTGTGGTATACAGTAATATATATATTTTTTTTTGTAGAGACAGAGTCTCACTTCATCGCCCTCTTTAGAGTGCCGTGGCGTCACACGGCTCACAGCAACCTCCAACTCCTGGGCTTAGGCGATTGTCTTGCCGTAGCCTCCCGAGTAGCTGGGACTACAGGCGCCCGCCACAATGCCCAGCTATTTTTCTGTTTTTGCAGTTCACCAAGGCCGAGTTTGAACCCGCCACCTTCGGCATATGGGGCCGGCGCCCTATTCGATGAGCCACAGGTGCCGCCCTATACAGTAATATTTTGATACATAATGAATAGTGGTAAGATCAGGGTAATTAGCACATCCATCACCTCAAATAGTTATCATTCCTTTGTATGGGGACATGTAATTTTCAATGACTTCAAAGGCAATGGAACATTATTCAAGTGAATTTAAATGTGTAGTGGCTGGTACTTGGGCTGACATGAAAGAGGAACTGGTGATTTGCACTTCTGCCTTCTTCCCTGCAGTCCAGGCACAGAGAGCAGCTGTCCGTTTTGTGGACTACATATCCTGCTCCTCCCACTCCCAGAAATGGCCCAACTCTTGTCTCTGTCTGGTAGCTGGCACTTCCCTCGTAAAGCCCATCTCTAATATCTGCAAAAATCTCCCTTATTCTCTAACATCCTCCCAATCCTACCACAAGGCTCCCTCCCCATACATTTCCATTTATATCACCAACATTCATCACCTTAGATAGTAATCAGTTTCATGTAAATTCCTCCAATAGATAAAAACAGACTTCATTACCTTGGTATCTCTGGATCTAGCATATGGTGGGGCTAAATGATACAGGATTACTGTCATGATAATGCCTACCTTAAAAAAAGCCTGACTGAAAAATAGATTCAAGTATAATACGTATAACAAGTATTTTTAAAATAAAACAAATTGGTCTTCTGAATTGCCTTCATTATTTATGTAAAGTATAGGGAGGAAAGTTCAGACACTCTGAGGATAATTACTACTGTTATAAAATCTTTACATCTTGACGTAACCAGAAATAGTTCTAATCTTACATTATTGTAGTACTAAGAAAAGGTATTGCATTTAAATAGGAAGGAACATTTCCATTTTACCAAAACATAGATATGCTCCATTTAACCTTTTTTTTTGACAGAGTCTCACTTTGCTGTCCTCAGTAAATGCCATGGCATTATAGTACACAGCAACCTCAAACTCTTGGGCTCAAGCTATTCTCTTGTCTCAGCCTCCAGAGTAGCTAGGATTACAGGTGTCCACAATACCTGGTTATTCTTTAGAGACGAGTCTCGCTCTGGCTCAGGCTGGTCTCCAACCTGTGAGCTCAGGCAATCCACCCGCCTCTACCTCCCAGTGTGCTATGATTACAGGCACGAGCCACCTCGTCTAGCCAAGATGCTCCATTTTAAAGAGCTCTCAGTCTAATTTTAACACTGGTGATAATTTAACAGTCATAGCACCTTGTAATTAAGTCTGAAAAGACAATGGTTCTATAATATCAGCAGGATCATAACAGAAGAAAAAATTCTTTTGGTATTTCTGTGACTAGTTCTCCTCTCTCTACCAAAGACAGCTGAACCCCAAAGAGCTCTTTTACTATGTAATTCTTTTTTGAATAAAATTTTAACTTAAACTCTTTCTTCAAATGAAGCCCAGGGGGGCAGGTCATACCTATGATCCCAACACTTTGAGAGGCTGAAGCAGGAGGACCATTGGAGGCCAGGAGTTTGCGACCAACCTGAGCAACATAGTGAGACCTCAGTGCCACAAAACAGAAAACAATTAGCGGGATGCGGTGGCAGGGGCCTGTGGTCCCAGGTACTCGAGGCACTGAGGCAGGAGGACAGCCTGCACCCCTCAGTTCAAGGCCGTAGTGAGCTACTACACTCTAGCCTGGGTGATAGAACAAGACCCCCTCTCTTCAAAAAATTATTTTCCCTCAAACATAGCCTCTAAATACACTGCGTCTAATTCCTTGCTCTTCTAATTCTCCGACTCTTCACACTAACCAGGCTGAGTCTGTTATTTCCCAGCTTGTGCATTTCAGTCTATTTTCCAGTCTCTGTTCCCAGCAGCTTAGGTCTCCCAGGTGCCCTTGCAGAACTACTAATGTCACTCTACGTCACATTTCTCTTGGTCTCCAGCGGCACTCCCGCACCACTCACCACTCCTTCCGACTTGCAATTCTCTCCCTTGGTTTCGTCAGTACATTCTCCTGCAGTGTCACCCTTCTCTCCAAATGCTTCTCTTCTGTCTCCTCAGTAGCCCCCCGCCCCCGTACCTATAATCATGGGCCTTCCCCAGATTCCCTTCATTGGCTCTTGGCTCTTTTCCATTTGTGTTCTGCTTCTAGATCTCTGAAGATCTCTTTTCTCTGACAGAATCAGTGGCCACTCGTACAGAAGCTGACTGTCAACTCTGTCATCTGCACCTCTGAATTCCCAGCTCTACTCAGCTCACACGTTTCCAGCCGCTCAGCAGTCAGACAGGCAGCGTATCCAGTGTCACCTCAACCCACCAGCAGTCGGGAGTTTCCACCCTTACCATCACCCTTCCGTCTCCCACTGGCCTCCCATTTTTTGTTCTCCCAGGTTAAGAGTTTGGTTACCTGTAATTTTCATCCTCTATGTCCTGTATCCATATCCTTTCCTTGTTCCTTCAAAATATCAACTGTTGGAGTCAATTTTTCATCCCCAGCTGAGTCCTGGCTTTTATCACTCCACTCTGAGATCACCACCTCGTCTTCCTTCATATCTCTCTGAATCTAGGCTCTGCTCATTTCTACTTATGTCACTAAATTGATACTGTTTCCTAAAACGCAATTTTTCAAGCTCAGATTGGTAAAGTGACTCTCCCAATGCCATCACAACAATTAAGAAAGAGTGCCAAGACTGAAACCTAATTTTCTCCAAAGCCTGGGTGCTCCCCTCGGCCCCACAGTGATCCTTAGTCTGACATTCGAATTTCAGACACAGCCGGCCCCACCAGCGCTGTGGAGATGAAGTGCCAAGGTTCCCTGCTCTGATAGGCCTCTCACTTTCCCATCGGGGGTTCCTAGAGTTTCAATCCTACCAAAAGCTCTGGTACCTTATCCATTTATAGCTAATTAAAGGGTCCTTGAAAAAGTCACTGAAGAATTCCACATGAAATCAGTTTTTTGGCCACATCTACTCACACTTTACCCAAGGTCTGGCTCTGGGCTCACCACACAAATCCTCGCCTTAGTACTCAGTATTCTTGGTCCCCTAGAGATGGATTCCTCCAGTAATGGGGACCCCCACTCCGTTGGCATCCTGGCTCTCCCTGACACCAATAACCCCGTTGAGTAGACATTCACCATATTTGCTGCCCTGCAGTCTGGCTGGCTAACACCTTTCCTCTGCTTGCCTGCATTTCCTCCACTTTCCTACTGCTGAAACTGTTCAGCTGCCCGTTCAGGCCCTAGAACCCACCTAGACTCTACTTCCTACAGCTCTCCATACCTGTTAGATCCATCCTGTTTACAAATGAACCCCAGGTACAGTGTTTCCCACTGTTCCCCTACAAAACCTATACTTCAGGCAAATTTAAAACAAAGTCTCACTCCTTACAAGCCTTGTTTCAAAACCCCTGCCCCTTTCTGAAGCTGGCAAGCCCCCCCCTTCTTCAAGGCCCCAGTGCACAGTAATCGATCAGTCAGAGGCATGCCTCCTGCGGTCAAGCTCTGTGCACACATGGTACATGCCTTCAGCAGATCCACAGTTAGTAAACTAAAGTTCCAAAGTTAGGAGTCAAATGAGAATGATATTCTTAATGTATTTCGCAAAAACTAAATCAAAATCTGTCTTCTATTGACACGGGTTTATTAGATAATAATTCACAGTCAATAAATTTGTACTTTTTTTAAAGCTAGAGTAAGAAAGCACAGCTCTACATATAACATACTTTTCTTCTCATTCAGCTCTTTATGACCATTATACTGCCATCTAGTGTCTATCAAAGGAGAAAATAGTTAACATAATTGAGAAACTGTTATGTTTCAATAAAAACCACTAAGTAAAGAGTGAGTCATAAAATCTTTTGGTGTCTAAAACAGGTAACACTGTCCAATAAACAACAGACATGTGTCTGCATTCAATAAAAAGAAATGTCTGCCTTCCAACTCTGAGATTACAAACATTGTCCTTAAAACTCATGTAAATTCATCAAGACCAGGAAAGGAGGGATTCACAAGCAGCACGTTCCTTGAAAGAACACTTCAATATATCATTTAAGATAAGAAGTCGGCGGCGCCCGTAGCTCTGTGGGTAGGGCGCCAGCCACATAGGCTCACGGGTCTAAGCCTGGCCTGGGCCTGCTAAACAATGCAACCAAAAAAATAGCCAGGAGTTGTGGCAAGTGCCTGTAGTCCCAGGTACTCGGGAGGCTGAGGCATGAGAATCGCTTAAGCCCAAGACTTGGAGGTTGCTGTGAGCTGTGATGCCACAACACTCTACCGAGGGCGACATAGTGAGACTCTGTCTCAAAAAAACCCACAAAAAACAGAAGCCTGAAATTTATTACTTTCCTCGTAGGACACAAACGCATAACTTACACTTCACATGAACCACCTGAACACCCAAGCAATGAGAGGCCAAAACAAGTGGTGACAGTTAAGAAATACTGGGCTTACCTGAAAGTGCAAAATTATTGTCCATATTAATCCCAAAGTCAGTTTGGGATTTCCATCTGTTATGTCATCATTTCTAATATTCACTAATTTCACCTGTTTTATACGGAAAGAAGAGATAAAAACTGTCATAAAGTCAGCACATGAGTTATCTTTACCTATGTAAAAGCAATTCTAAATAAAACAAAGAAAAAATGGAGTAATTTAAATATCATTAATACTTCCCAATATTATTTTACCCTTATCTTCAATAATTACAAATTAAAAGATAGCCACAAAGCAAAATCATATACTGTTGCAGTTTTTTCTTCTACAGTAAGTATTAAAAGTACATTTGTTTTGTCAAAACAAAAATTCAAATCAAGTGTGAAGTCCTGAATATGTGACATCTTAAAATTAGAAGTAATTTTATCTTTTAAAAATAAGTTTTATTTTACTCTCGCCATTAAGTAGGAAACTGCTTTAAACCATAAAATAACTTTAAAGATTTTTCTCATATATCCATCACAAAGTTTAAAAAAAAAAAAAACTAGCATTATTCTTCTACCAACTTACCATTAATAAATAAATAAGTCACTGGGCATTTGAAAAGCTGTTCAACTATTTTTTAAAGATACACTATTCAAACTTAAAGCTGATCAACTGTTAAAGTGTGTATTGTAAATAAACATAACAATGACCCCTAACATTTATGTCCTGAACAAAAAAATTTAGTATTATGAATTTACTGAGAATTATATGCTATATCTAGCATTTTACTTCCTGGAAAAAATGCTGACAAAAACCATTTCAGAGAAGGAGACATCATTAACCATTAATCCTCTGGAAACTTCCACTAGAAAGAATAATGAAGCAAACACCAGTAATATTTAAAATATTTAAGCACTAAGAATTTGCTAGTATTTAATAACGGAAAACATTTTGATGTTTATAATAAGTAAATGAAGGGATAATGAAAACTAGTGTTTCCTTCTCTCTTTTTTTCTTTTTTTAGAGACAGAGTCTCACTTTGTCGCCCTTGGTAGAGTGCTG
The DNA here is from genome assembly GCA_963574655.1 of Perodicticus potto. NCBI lineage: Eukaryota > Metazoa > Chordata > Mammalia > Primates > Lorisidae > Perodicticus > Perodicticus potto. The sequence goes on along the minus strand of CAUYRH010102424.1, from coordinate 28,372 downwards.
TGGCGTCACAGCTCACAGGAATCTCTAGCTCTTGGGCTTAGGCGATTCTCTTGCCTCAGCCTCCCGAGTAGCTGGGACTACAGGCACCCGCCACAACAACTGGCTATTTTTTTGTTGTGGTTTGGCCGGGGCCAGGTTTGAACCCACCACCCTCGGTATGTGGGGACACGGTGCCCTCCCCACTGAGCCACAGGCACCACCCTTCCTTCTCTTCTTTATACTATATTATAAAATAGCATATCTTCCTCTCTTTTCTTCCTTTTTTTATACTATATTAAAAAGCTAACTTGTTAGGGGCAGGTGTGGTGGCTGTAATCCCAGCACTCTGGGAGGCCAAGGCGGGTGGATTGCCTGAGCTCACAGGTTCAAGACCAGCCTGAGCCAGAGTGAGACCCCGGGTATTGTGGCAGGCACCTGTGGTTCCAGCTACTTGGGAGACTGAGGAAAAAGAATCACTTGAGCCTAAGAGTTAGAAGTTGGTGTAAGTTATGACATCACAACACTCTACCAAGGGTAACAAAGTGAGACTCTGTCTCAAAAAAAAAAAAAAAAAATTCTTGCCACCTCTGATTTCTCATTGTTTTTGATAATTTTCTACTCTTTCGCACTTCTTTTCCTTCTTTTTTCTATTAGTTGAAAAATTACTAATATTTTGTCTTATGCCACTATAATACACAATACTACTAAATCAAGATCATATCCAATACAGTGCTAATTCTTTGCTATGACTTCTCCTGAAACCTCAAACTAGTTAGAGACTATTGTTAGAAATATTGCTTTATTTTAACCACTCCTAAGTTATCCAATATTATCTAGTTATAAACCACTAACTCCTAAGTTATCCAATATTATCTCGTTATAAAAAATAAAATACTGCCTTATCACTACTAAGCACTTTACACTAAGTTAAAAGCATCATATAAAATATTTTTATAAAAATAAAGTGTTTTTATATACTAAGTATAAAAAATAAAGTCTTACTTCCCCACAACTTATAACTGTTCATAGGCATTCTGAACATTTTGCTGCTACTAAAATATCACTAACTTCCTAGGCAAATTCATTCCAACTCAAACAGAAGGAAAATCAGTAGTTCTCATAGAGATGGAAATGCAGCCACTTAGAATTCCACTGAGCTTATACCTACTATTAACTTCCTCTTCTTGGAAGCAAATGTTTAAAAACATTTTTAAATATTTGCCTCACCAAAGCACAAGCTTACTGATTATAATTCACAGTCAAGTTTAACCTTGTCATTCCCTGACTTGCTTCTATGTAGATTTACTTAATCACATATGTTTATATGATTACAGTCTTGAAAAAAAACAACATACCTGGCGTCTTTTCAAATAGTCAAGTGCAATTTGTACATTCTGTAGTCTGTGAAAACGCATCCGACCTTTCTCTCTGGGCTAAGAATAAAAAAATGCAGGTTTCAAAACACTATCGTTTCAGATAAGCTAATTTAAATATATGTGTTGCTCATCTTAAAATAAAACAGTATTTACTATTTAAGTAAGACCATAACATTCTTTAAAAAGTGTCTAATTTCTTTGGATTAGCAGGGATTGAATTTAAATTTTTAGGAATTTTTTTTCTGAATTTTTTTTTATTTAAACATCTATTTTATTCCAAATGTTTTATTCAAGCAAAAGGAAAAATAGAACATACGGACTTTTGATATTTGCTAATAGAACAATTCTGGCCTACCGTTACTTAGCTAGGGAGGCACAAAAATAATAAAATATCATTCCCCATTCTTAATAAACACTATTAGAAAGAGACTTCGTTTATAATTATACAATGAAATATTAATGAAAATGAGGTAAAACAGCATGCAGTTAGTATAAAAATCACCAAGAAGGGGAAAGACAGAGAAGAGTTACTTAGCCATGATAGAGGAAAAGAGAAAAGCAATTAAAGCCATATAGTGTATTTCCTCATTATTTCACTTCGAGCTTATCACAAAATTGGACTCCATAAAAATCAGAAAGGACTCTCTACTAGTTTTACACTGCTCGGAGAGGGACATGATTATTCCTCAACTTGGAAAAAATGACAAATTAGAATCATTTTCCTTAATGCCGTTTCCCTTAAGAAACATAAGTCAGCAGAAGGAAAACAAAAGGAAACGGGGCTGAGATATGTTGAACAAAAATACAAAGAATGAAGTTGAAATTTATCACAGAAACTCTTCCGAAGGGAAAAAAAGGAAACAGACAGCTTAGCTTCCTAAATACAAATAGGTTGCTGAAGCTAAAGGTGCCATAATATAACAGACAGCATTCCACAGAAGGAAAAGTAAGTTTTCTATAACAAATAGAAACGATAAATTCAACCCACTGGATCCGACAAAAGCATGATTTTCAAGGATGCTTTTGAAGGGGGTGCTAGGCATGGAGAAAAAACAAGGTATCTGTCTTGCAAACAAATGTGGGCTGTAGTCCACTAGGTGCCACGGAGATTAAACTCTGTGAGTCTGATCAGGACACCAGGTTTTAAATCTTTCTCCCTGCTAAATACCCTGAGATGTATAGGTAGGTTTTTAAAAAAATCCATCGAAAACTTATTGCCAACAGGTTATTATTTAAAGCACAAATTTAAATACTAAGTAAAATTTTCCTAAGTACCTTAAAAAAAAAAATAAATACTTGTCAGGTTTAAAACATCAATTCCAGAAGTAAAACAAATTTGCACAAAATTTGTTAGCAGGCTAGTTGTAAGATTTCCATATTTATATATGATGTATATAAAATCCTTTTAAAAATGCCATCAGTAAAATTTAAGCAAATACAGAGGGTGCCAAAAAAATGTATACACATTTTAAGAAAGGAAAAAAACTAAAATTGCTATACTCAACATATACCAATGACAAAAGAAAAGATAAGTCACACTGAGCACCTCTTGTAACTGCAGAAGTCAAAAGTGACTTGAGTATTACGTGTTTAATACATTTTTCTTCTTTCCTAAAATGTGTATGCCTTTTTTGGCACCCTCTGGATGTTCAACTACCATACAGTGCACAGTATAAATGATTCGGTTGTTTTTGCTCTCTGAAGATGAAATTAAAGAGAAACTATTTCCTTTGTGCAATTTTTGGGTACACATACATCGCCCTCACTGTGGGTTTTGGCCCTATCTATGCTTTTCTGAAAAGGAGCCTGACCCTGGCAGTTACTTCTCTTTCGGGTTAGCGCTCACCACGCTGGACCGGCTAGGTTAGTCGAGTTATGGGGGCCGACACCTACCCCCTTATCCTCATCCTCCACATCCTCATGCTGTTCATATGCGCATGCTTCTGTGGCACTCACCAATCGTAAGGTCTTCAAAAAATCTCGCTCCCTTGGCTAATGAATATAACAGACAGAAGATAGGACAGCAAAGACACAAGACAGACCAGAAATGAAAAGAAGAGTGTGAACAGAACATAATGACGGAGAACAGGTAACCAAGACAGGGAGGCAATGTTCACAAAAAAGGAAATGACACCTGCGGATTGCGTTAGACCATTTTTCAGAAAGCAACATACATTTCCTTGCTATGTGTGAGTCTTTTCATATGTGGTTGGTTACATTGTGCATCAACTTCTGCTAAGCAAAAACCAAAAAAAAAAAAGCAAAGATAAAAACGGAGCAAGAACAAAAATATTTTAATTATAGAACTGATTATTTAAGCGAAGTCATCAAAGTGCTTCCATTTCTCAAATTCGTATCATTTGAAATCTGAAAATGTTTAGGAATCTAATCAGAACTCTTTTTCTTGAGCAGGCTTTACAGCTCAAAAGATGAACGTTGCAAGAATCTGAACGGTCTGTGTTGAGAACACACAGGTCATATGCAGACAAGATTACATGTTCTTCATATATAGAAAGAAATGTAAAACTTACCAAGGTATCTCCCGAAAGAACCTCTAAAAGAGAAATTAAATTGTGTCCATCCCTTAAGTCTTCATAGAGATCATTCACATGTTTTCGAACCTGCATAGAGAAAAGCAAAACTTTTGGTTCTAGAACTCAGAATCATCCTTAACATGCTTAAACACACAAGGGGGCAAGTAGAAAATGTTCCGCAGTATTTAGCCATCCATCTTTTTTTAATTTTTTACTCTCTTAGTACTTAAAAACTGAATTTATACTAAAAACTAAAAGTGAATTTCAGATTAACAATTCAAAAAGACAATTAGAACTGTTATAATTCTTTTTTTGTAGAGACAGAGTCTCACTGTCACCCTTGTTAGAGTGCAGTGGCGTCACAGCTCACAGCAACCTCCAACTCCTGGGCTTAGACGATTCTCTTGCCTCAGCTTCCCGAGTAGCTGGGACTACAGTTGCCCACCACAACGCCCGGCTATTTTTTGTTGCAGTTTGGCCAGGGCCGCGCTGGAACCCGCCACCCTCGGTGTATGGGGCTGGTGCCCCACTCACTGAGCCACAGGCGCTGCCCTAGAACTGTTATAATTTTAACACACTACAAGTTTAGACTAGTATAAAATTGAGGTAATAAGGTTACAATTTGTTAAATGCAAGCCATGTCCTGACTTTATGTATGATTCCTGCTACAGCAACAAGAGGTACTTTAATAAGAGGTTAAGGAGTTTAGCCCCTGGCTGGTCTTCCTGCTCTAAGTTAGCCCACATCAAGATCGAATATGCACAAACACTCCACATTTGTAAAAACCCTAGATGTAAGCTGGGCAAAGGGGTACCTGAGACTCTATCTACTATTTTTGCAATTTCCTGTGGACCTATAATTATTTCCAGAAAAAAAAAGTTTTTAAAAAATTCATATATGTCAGGTAGGAGGCCTCTGTCCAAACCCTTCTCTGTCAATATAAATTTTCCTGTAGTGAAAGGTTTTCCAAACTAAATAACACCAGCACAAAATTAACACTTGACCTTTAATAGCTTCCCCCAAAGGCCTGATTTTAACATATGATTTCAGAAATCAAACCACCAAAGATTTCCCCAAAACTCCATTCAGTCTGCCAAGCTGGGACAGTTCCTGTAACCACTTTGCCTACTACAAGGTTTGTGTTAGAAAGATAAATGTCAACACAGGCTATCAAGGTGGCTGGTTCCTCAGCGGGCTGGCCCATTTCCATTTTCTCACCTTTTAGGATTCTGTGCTGCTCTGATGAAAGAAGCTAAAGAAGTGGTCCAGAAAGGGGCAGGAAACAAAACCCAACCTTCTTAACCCACAGCACAAGCCCACCAGCCTTTGGAGTGAACTCCGAAGGTCGTATAGTAGTAATCAAACAACTTTGCGCTTCTAAAACAGCAAGTGAATATACAGCACAAGGTTAAAAAAAGATCTAAAACTATAATCAAAATCTGGCTACACAACAATCAAGAAAAGGCCTAAGGTAAACGAGAAGCTAATCTTCAATGGTAAGTCTCTCATTCTCAAAAAGCAGCTTAAATATCACTAAACTATAATCTCTATTGACTATATATGTGTTTTGCAATATCTTTTATTAGTGTCAGAAAATATTTTTGATTGATAAAGAAAAAACTCCCTTTACCAACTTCTTCATCTAGTATTCTGGGACTTTTCACTTAAGTCACAAAAACTTTTAATATTCAATTTCTCATCTAGACACCACAGCCACAAATAATGTTAAGTATAAAACTCAGGTTAGGGTGAATAGTACCTTTAAAATGGCTAACAAAATTGAAAGTAAGTCTGGGCGGTGCCTGTGGCTCATCAAGTAGGGCGCCGGCCCCATATACCCAAAATGGTGGGTTCAAACCCGGCCTCGGCCGAACTGCAAAACAGAAAAATAGCCAGGCGTTGTGGTGGGCGCCTGTAGTCCCAGCTACTCGGGAGGCTGAGGCAAGAGAATTGCCTAAGCCCAGGAGTTGGAGGTTGCTGTGAGCTATGTGATGCCATGGCACTCTACTGAGGGCGATAAAGTAAGACTCGGTCTCTACAAAAAAAAAAGAAAGTAAGTCAAATTACTTTTAACCAAATCTCCATCTTCACAGACTCATATTTTATTTTTTTAATTTAATTAATTAATTTATTTATTTTATTTTTGGAGACAGTCTCACTTTGTCACACTTGGAAGAGTGCCATGGTATCTAGCTCACAGAAACCTCAACTTCTCTCTTGCCTCAGCCTCCCAAGTAGCTGGAACTACAGGCACCAGCCTGCTATTTTTAGAGACAGGGTCTCACTCTTGCTCGGGCTGGTCTCAAACTCATGAGCTCAAGCAATCCAACCACCTTGGCCTGCCAGAGTGCTAGGATTACAAGCATGAGCTACCGTGCCCATCCATATTTTATTTTTATTTCCTTATTCCCAAGGAATAGCACTCAAACTTTGGGGATCACAAGATTATACCATAGTAAGACAAAGTTCAAAAGTACTTCATTTCTTAAAAAAAAATTAGAACGCAATCTTCAATCCTTATTTAGAAAATCCATAAATATTTGAATAGATTACAATATAATTTTCCATTCCACGGTTCCACTCTGAGACCATGAAAATGACAAGTTCTCAACTATATTTCAGAAATAAACCAATTTTCAAGGATCTTTTCAGGAACGTATCTATTACATGCATAACATAACCCACATGCAGACAGGCACTTACTGATTGAGTACTAACACTATAATTTTCTACTCACGTATCAATGCACGTGCTCGAATTCATAAGGCTGAGACCAAATTAAAAACAAGGCAGAAAAGCTAAGCTTGTGATTGTCACACATATTAATGCACCTCCGTCTACAGGGACCTCTTGGTGTATCTCTAGTGTAACCAGAAAGCAGCCTAACTCTAAAGAGCCTGGACAAGAACACTAAGACATCGTATAAACAATATTATGCAACTCGTGATCCTCAGCCTGTTGCTTAATCTCTCAAAATAAATGACTTTATTGTACAGGTCTGACACTCTCAGCACACAGGACAGTGGAATCCAAGCACATGATGGGAATGGGGCCTCCCGGGCAACACCTAACACAGGGCTGAGAGCTCTGTGCTAAGCGGTCCACTACGCCCACACCCTTCCACATTTCATTCCATACCCCACTTCCTACATCTTCCTCACTGCAGGACAGTTAGAGATGGAGTGCAACCCTGAACACTTATTTCATAAGAAGGCGATTTCACAGCTTGCCTTGCCAGACTGAACTAAACCCTCCACGTCAGGGAAACTTTCCAAAACCAGCTGTCATTTATCACCACCTTATTTATATGACAATATAGAAAAATTAAATTAGGCATGTTTAGAGAAGGAAAATAATAATATTATGTGGTGCAAAACCAAATTAGGAAAAGAGAGGAACCTGTGATAAGGGAAAAAGAATTAGGAGATCTGCATTTCAGTCCTGCTTTTGCCTCTGGCCTCATGAACTTGAACCAACCACCTAAACTCTCTAGGCCTCAGTGTTCACAACTGCAAAATAAACGTTTGAAAACAGAAGCCTTCTAGTTCAATCTAGAGAATAAAAATTCTAGGACCTGAAAATAAAATTATCATTTTTAAAATAGTCAATGACCTATCAACTTAGAAAATATGTGAAATCTGCTAGGCGTGGTGGCTTGTGCATATAATTCTAGAACTATGGGAAGCCAATGCGGGAGGATTACTTGTACTCAGGAGTAATCAGCCCACACCCTTCCACATTTCATTTCATACCCCACTTCCTACATCTTCCTCACTGCAGGACAGTTAGAGATGGAGTGCAACCCTGAACACTTATTTCATAGGAAGGCGATTTCACAGCTTGCCTTGCCAGCATGGGACCCCATCTCTACTACAAGTGGAAAAGTTAGCCAGGCGTTGTGGTGGGTGCCTGGTTACTCAGGAGGCTGAGGCAGGAGGATTACTTGAGCCCAGGAGTTCAAAGTTGCTGTGAGCTAGGCTGAGGCCCCAGCACTCTAGCCCAGGCAACACAGCAAGGCTCTTATCTTAAAAAAAAAAAAGTAAAAGAAAGAAAATGCATAAAATGAAAATCAACTCTTAACATTTGTGGCTTGGCCAGCCATAATGGCTCATGCCTGTAATCCCAGCACTCTGGGAGGCCCAGGCAGGTAGAATGCTTGAGCTTAGGAGTTCAAGACCAGCCTGAGCAAGAGCAAGACCCTGTCTCTACTAAAAATAGAAAAATTAGCTTGGCGTTGTGGTGGGCGCCTGTAGCCCCAGCTACTTAGGAGTCTGAGGCAAGAGGATCACCTGAACCCAGGAGTTTGAGGTTGCTGTCAGCTAGGACACCATGGCACTCTACCCAGGGTGATAAAATGAGACTCTGTCTCCAAAAAAATTTTAAAAAGGAGAAGATTTGTGGCTTAATTTCTTAAGAACTTTAGAAGAAAATGCAGACCTGGACTAACTTCTATACTGCCTGAAAAATCCTAAGGTGTTGGCTACCACATAATACTACCTCCTTTTCTTGTCTCTGGGGACCACAGAGATACTATACATGGAAAATGTTCTACAAATGTAAGATATTATTATCTCTATCATTCTTTGAAAAGTAAATATCACCATTATTAATAATAACAAAAATAAACACGCTATAAGCTATCCTGATCTTATGCTAAGTGCTTTATAACAATGACAGTTATAAAGACAGTTATAACTAATTTATATGCCCAGCTAATTTTTCTATTTTTAGTAGAGACAGGGTCTTGGTCTTGCTCAGGCTGGTCTTGAACTCCTAAGCTCAAGCATTCTACCTGCCTGGGTCTCCCAGAGTGCTGGGATTACAGGCATGAGCCATTATGGCTGGCCAAGCCACAAATGTTAAGAGTTGATTTTCATTTTATGCATTTTCTTTCTTTTACTTTTTTTTTTTAAATAAGAACCTTGCTGTGTTGCCTGGGCTAGAGTGCTGGGGCCTCAGCCTAGCTCACATCAACTTTGAACTCCTGGGCTCAAGTTTATAACAATGACAGTTATAAAACAGTTTCCTCACCACAAATGGAATAAGAGAGAATGTTTATCAAAAATTAAAAGTCAAAAATAGTCAGGCCGGGTGGTACTTGGGAGGCTGAGGCAAGAGAATTGCTTGAGCCCAAGAATTTGAGGTTGCTGTGAGGTGTGATGCCACAGTACTCTACCCAGGGTGACAGAGTGAGACTCTGTGTCAAAAAAAAAAAAAAAAAAAAAAAGAAAGAAGGAAAAAAAATTAAAAGTCATAATTATGGGGAAGAGGTGGTAGGGAATGAACTGAGGGCAAAAAAAAAAAATGGGTTCTAGAATAATAGCAGATGAGGTGAGCATTTTAGGGGGAAGTAAAGAAGGGAAAGTAAACAGTTAAGCCTACACAGAAAAGCTTTTATTTTATCCAAAGTCTGAGTCATAGACATTTGGCCTGGTCACCATCCTTCACAAATGACTGTAGTAACTGCCAATAGTCTTAACCTTCCATTTTCAATTTTTAATAAAATATTCCTCCTTTTCTTTTGGGGGATATTTTCTCCCTGTGGGACAAAAAAACTGTCTGAATAAATAGTGCTAGAGGAAATGACAAGCAAAGTAAAATCACTATGAAATACTCTGGGATTAAATTATATAACTTGAATTACATAACAAGCATGAGGCAGCATTTTCTATATTTCAGACAATTCTCCCAGAATTTTGCAGTGCTTTAAAAATGTGTGCACAGCATTGTACCTACAGATCACCTGTAGGGGGCACTAATCCTTTGCGTAAGATAATATCCTAAAGAAGAAAAATACATGATTAAAAAACAGGCTATGGAAAAAAAAAAAAACATTCTATGTGCAACAAAAATTCTAAACAAGGTACTCATGACAACATAGACAACAGTTCAAATTTATTTTGGAGAGAGGAAAGAAGAGATCATGCCAAGATTGTATTATCCAAATGGCTTAACTGATCAAAAACACTACACCAATAGCTTCATTTTGTTAACCTATAAATGTCTGATTTTATGCAAACTAAATCAAATTCCACTTGGAAGCAAAGTGGACTATCACATACTGCTTACTTAATGTTTAAACAGCCTTTTTCAAAACTGTGACATTGCAATGGTTTATGTTAATCTCCACAAATTCCACAAAAATTTTTATTCCCTATTTAAGTATAATTCATATTGCTATCACACAGCTACATTCAATTCAGATCACTAAATATTTATTAAGCATCCATCATATGCCAAGGTATCCTTTAATGTCTAAAGGCACAAAGAGGAATAATAAAAGTACCACCTCTTAAAGCCTACAATTTGAGGCGACAGAAATTTAGGGAGGAAAGTTCAGTATAAACTGAATACGCTCTAGCACAGTCAGGAAGCTATGAAGAGCTTTACCCCAGTTTTGGGTCCGCCCAGGAAAGAAGATGTTTGCAGGTGAAGGGAAGGAAGAAAAAGAACAAAGGAAAAAGGCAAAGACACAAACCACTGTATGGAGAATTCCAAGGAAGGAAAGCGGTCATGATGTCAGTGAAGTTTCTCACGTGGAAGACATCAGGAAGGTGGGCCAGGGACCAGGCGTCTTCAACGTGCCAGGTGAAGAAGCTTGGACTTTGCCAGGTGGAGAAAACTAGCGAAGGCTTTTAAACAGAATGTGGACATAATGTGTCTGATGGATTTAAAAGCATCCTTACAAACTATTATCCTAAGCACACACAAATCGCAGGTGAAGCTAAGGGCGCAATGTGCACACAATAAAGAAGGAAAGGTTCCTCAAGACAAAGCAAAGTACAGCAGACATTAAAAATGGGCCCGGAATCCAGTAACACATCTAGCACAGCGGCAGAGGGCAAAGCATCAGCCACATAAAGGGTTCACAGTCCTCCCTTAAAGGAGTCCTACATGTAAAGGATGCAGTATTCTGGGAAACAATTAGCTATCTTTAGGAACATCAATAATGAAAGAAGGCTTGTCCCAAATGAGAGCGCCTCACTGCTTTGTACTAATGGGTGAAGAAAAGAGACGGTTGGCTATAGTGAAAACTGAATTAAAACGTTTTCAATTCAAGTAAGTACGTTCTTCAGAAATAAGCCATCAACTTACTCCTGGGTCAGAGCTCCTTAGATTAACTACATGAAAAAATAAAAGAAACATATATATTATATATATGTTCATATCTATTCTTGATAAGAAAACTGATGCTTTTAAAATATACACAAATGTTTAAAAACAATGTATTCTCTTAGGTAGCTGCCTTTCTGAAAAGCTATTTATTATAAATTTATTTTAGTACTAATTATTCAAGAGTTGTAAAACAACAAACCTAGAATTCAAGATCCTACCTAAATTGCAATAATTTTTAATTGATTTTTAATTTTTAATTGATTTAGTGTAAAAGGGAAATATCCTTATTCAATGTAGTAAAAAGATGGTCATGCTTTCTTTAAGTACTATGTTTAAAGGCAGCACTAAGGTCACACGTAATTCACCTCTTTATCTGTAAACTATGAAAGAAAGATGTTTGCCATACATCTTAAAGTGCTAATGGATACTAATATGAACATTTTAAACAAATCCACACTGGTACCAGGGCGAACAAATAATCTATCTACTTTATAGTGGACCAGATTAGTTCTTTGACAAAGAAGGTTTCTCTCTTAAGTTCTCAGGTTGACAATTTACAATCAATTAAAAAGCAAAACGCAGAAAGTCTTTTCTAATCTCTTACCACAAGATGGAACTATAAGTAGTTAAATAAAACTATTTACATGACTGATAAACACCTAAGATTGGCTGTATTTTAGTCACAGTTTCATTTAGATATTTTTTAATATTCTCTTGCATACAGTTTCAGCATAGTTTAGCAATCTTTTTAAAAGGCAATTATGAGTTTAATTTTTTTAAGTGTGTAATGCTTTGGCAATAGCTTTGTGTGGGGTTCCAGCTCTTTTCTTTTATCAGCAGGGAAATAAACAAAACTCTATTTTTCTCTTAGTTTTCTCCTCGCCCTGCAGAGATCTTTCAACTCTTGCATAGCTGTACAGATCTCGGTGCGGGACAATCATATTGTAACTCTAAAGGAGAAATAAATTCAGAAATCAGTACACTCTGCACAGTCACATCTCTTCTGCTATCTGTCCTGTTTCTTAAAGCTAGCTTTATTAAAAAGTTTTGTTCTAGACAACCTCTATATGAAATTGTGGACCGAATAAGCCCTGGTTTGTAAAGGCATTAGCATTAAGAAAAGAACAGCTAAGAAATATAATTGTACAGTCTTTTAGAAAGATGGGAAGGTGGCCTCTTTGCCTACTTGCCCTGGCAAGGGAGGCTCATTCTCTGACTATGACCAGCATAACCTGCTCTGTAAACCTTTTACCCTGGAAACCTGCCTTTCTCCTTCTCAATAAACCTTATGCCATGCTTGCCTTTAAAAAAAAAAAAGAGGGGAAGATATTTTAAGTAAGACCCATGATGTTTCTGTCTAGTACTCAGTCACTGAAGGTAAAATCCAGTAATATTTAGCAGGAGATTATAGTTATCACCTTTTGAACGTTTTTCAAATATCCTCTTACTTCATTTCTTATGCAAATCTTTTTTTAAACCATTTACCCTGTCAAAACATCATGGTAAGGTTTAAGAAAGGTTTTTCGTAATAGCATACAGAAAAGAGAAGGAGCCGATTAGTGGCTGTGTTAAACTTGCCTTATTCCTATTTCTCCCAACTTCTCACAATTTGGGCAATTAAAAAAAAAAAGCTGGAAAAGCAAGGGTCATAATCGCCCACAAATGAGTAGTTAATAAGTTACTCGACGAAACAAAATTTTGATAAACGGGAATGTGTGACTTTACCATGTGATACCATGTGAAACAAGACACAGAATGACCATTAAGTAGAATGTTATTTTAACAGCACAATTCCTATGTGCCCCATCTTTATAAAACATAACCGGGTCTAACAGCGGGTTCAACACTGGTAGTCTGTAACCACAGCATCACTTTCCTGTCCTTTACCACCAACACTTTAAACTGACTCCGCTACATTTTTAAATTCCAACTTTTACTAAAAAAGTTTTAAAACAGAATTATAAATATTTTTCAATAAAAATCAACTTAAAGAATGTTTAATTAGTTTTAACTTCTATGCATGATTTCAATTCATAACTAGTTCAAAAAAAAATGTGTATTTCTTCAGTAAATGCCCCATTCCATGACTGTCTGGCAATGTTACACCAAATTCATAAATTAGCTTGAAGTTAATTATCGTAAATGAGAGCTGCATGGAGGTAAATCCATTTAGTTCTTTGATAAGAAAACAGCTCCCAGGACACAGCAACCTGCTGACTGTATCGGACTGACTTTCCTCTTTGTATCTACCTATCACTGGTTTCAAAGAGACCTTACTCACAGTTGGCAGTGAGAGGGAATACGCTGTAGGGAGAGGCACTGTGGTGTAGGGCATGGTCTGACCCCAGACTAAAAGGCAGCTGGTGAGCAGGAAGAGTCCAGGCAAGAAATATAGGGAGTGACAAATAAAAATTTCAACTACTTTGCAGTTCTGATTAAAGTGCTGGTTCTGGCAACTGCTGTGAATACTTGTGAGCTGAATCATCTCTTTCCAGCCTTTTGTCAAATGAGTTACAGGTTGTCAATGGCTGACCTCTTACACAGTGGATCCTTGCTCCAAATGAGGACTGTGATCTCTCCTGGCATCATGTAAAATAATGACTTTCTAAAACATAGATGTTTATAGAAAAAAAAATATCTATAATCTCAGTGCACACACACAAGTCAAAAAATCACCAGAGCCCTCAAAAATTAACTTCCCCTACTTCCTGGATGACGTCTAACATGGCTCTGTCCTCAACCTGTGAGCTGCTCACTTGCGGAATGGTTATAAATGAATGGGGCTTTAGGATGAAGGGGAAGTGCATGCTGGGTAAGTAATGGAAGCCACCGGTGGAAATAACTCCAGGGAAGGTGGAGCTGCCGAGTGCAGAGGTCTTCTGCTCACACCATGATGGGCACTTTCAGAGTTTTGCTTGCCAGGGTCAGAGACTACTACCAGGTAGGCATTACATAAATGGTTGTTTCATCTATTCGAAAGTTTCAAGGATTAGAAAATGTAAAGGTCTCTCAGCAGCAAATTTTACAGTTTTAAGGCCTTTATGATATCCTGACGCTCTCTGCCCCTTTATATGCAAACCAATTCACTCTTCTTTAAACATAAGCCCATTTCTCAAGTTCTTACAAATAAACTGAGAGCAACTGGTTGCATCCTCTACATTAAACCTTTCAAATAATCCAGGATTATGAACGAGACAACTGTCACAGGAAAGGAACGCTGAAACTATTTTTAAAGACACCTCCAGATGATGAGATCCCACTGCCTCTGCTATAATCCATTCTGATGCGTCACGCCTCTTCTCTGTCAAAGAATGTTTCCTTAAATGCAGAAAACACTCCAGATCCCTGGTTCTAAGATTTATTTTTTTCCAAAGTAAAACCACTGAGCCGGGCAAGGGGGCTCACGCCTGTAATCCTAGCACTCTGGGAGGCCAAGGAGGGTGGATAGCTTGAGCTCATGGGTTTGAGATAAGCCGGAGCAAAAGAGAGACCCTGTCTCTACTTAAAAAAAAAAAAAAAGAAAGAAAGAAAGAAAAGAAAAAAGTGAGACCCTGTCTCTACTAAAAAAAAAGTAAAGAAAAATGAAAAACTGAAACTGAGGCCAGACGAGCATCTGAGCCCCAGAGTTTGAGCTTGCTGTGAGCTATAATACCCACAGCACTCCACCAAGGAAAATAGAGTGGGACTCTGTCTGGTGGGGGGGGGATTTAATTAACTTAAAAAAAAAACACTGAAAATTCTATCTGAAGAACTGATGTGCTTTCCAGATAAAAATAAGTTTATTCTTTTAATTACTTAATTCTGTTAAAAACTTAATAAAAATTTGACAGATGCTATATATACTTTCATTAAATTAATCTCTGCAACAGATACATACTTTTTTGCAGGAGGATTAAAACGTCCCAACAGAGATCGATGGACCACAGATGTTAAACGGCTAGCACTCCCTTTTTATAGGACCACACAGGCAAAGAGCAGATGCATTTATCCTGCCTCTTAACTAAAACTTAAACCTACCTTTTTTTTCTTTCTTTTTTTTTTTTTGGAGACAGAGTCTCACTCTATCACCCTGCATAAAGTACCCTGGCGTCACAGCTTACTTAACTCTTAGGCTCAATGATCCTCTTGCCTCACCCTCCTAAGTAGCTGGGGCTACAGGTAGCTGGCTAGTTTTGCTATTTTTAATGGAGACAGATATCACTCTTGCTCAGGCTGGCAAAACCTAAATCTAAACAGAAGTTATTTTCTCCCCAGTACCTATTCTAAGCACCTCCCTTTTAAACTGACAAGTTTCACCAACAGAGGGCTAGACCCAGGTGACACCTAGTAAGTCACAGGCCACATTCCTGAAGTGAATCATAGGATACTATAGTAGGTTTACTTCAAGATACGCAGGTCCCAGCGCCCTAACTGTATGGCTTCACGTCCAATCCCAAAGGCTAAAAGAATTTGAAAAGAATGTCTGATGAATAGTTGAGATCACATTCCCAAAACCTCCACCAGGGCATTTCCCTGCTTGCAACCACCGTATTCCTTCCACCTGACATGGTGTCCTGCGCCCCCTCCCCCACCCCCTGGTTGTTGTAATTTTACTTTTCCTTCTAGGTCAAGTTCTAAGGAAACCAGACAGTGAAGGATTCCCTATTCTGAACTCCCATATTCCTTGGTTTATACCAGCACACCGATCAGAATTTTTACTTACAAAATAGTTTTATGTAGACAATATATGCAACCATAAAGCCCCCCAAAAGCACAGGGCCCTGTCTTGGGTCCTCATTATAAAAGCTTCACGCTCTATGCAGTACTTTCCACATAGTAGATACTCAAAGAGTACTTGTTGAATAAATATAAGATTCCTCTTCTACACTTTGTATGTGACCTCAGCTATGCTCTCAGCTGGGGGCCCTTGAGTGCCTGCCCAATTACAGGGAAAAAATAAAGACTCAGATAACAGGCAGTCAAGCCACTTGCATGCAGGGAATTTGTCTTTGCCCCCAAGGCCCATTATGGCATCTATGAGAGTTAGTGTCTGGCCTCATGTCCATCCGACCATTCATTCATGTTGCCGAATGACTGACATGGAGATGAAGAAAATCCACTTCTCCGCGCCAAGCCTCCTAAGTATTCCCCCTGTTGCTGGGAACAGAGATGAATACCCCAAAGTCTTGTGCTCAGCACTTTGAATTAAAAGAAACTAGAAGGTCTCTGAAGCTGCCTAACTTTCTAACCTTCTGCTGTTTCTCTCTCTCTCCCCACCAAGAACTGAGAGGGCCTCTGTCTGGAATTTCCACACCAGACTAAAGAAAACTTCTCTCCGAAAGAACTGCAATCGTCTTTTTTTTTTTGAGACAGAGCCTCAAGCTGTCACCCTAGATGGAGTGCTATAGCATCACAGCTCACAGCCTCCAATTCCTGGAGCTCACAACCTCCAATTCCTGGGCTCAAGCAAGTCTCTTGCCTCTGCCTCCCAAGTAGCTGGGACTACAGGCGCCCACCACAACGCCCGGCCATTTTTGGTTGCAGCCATCATTGTTGTTTGGCGCCGGGGCTGGATTTGAACCCGCCAGCTCAGGTGTACGTGGCTGGCGCCTTAGCCCGTGGAGCCACAGGCGCCGAGCCAGAACTGCAATAGTCTTAAGGCCTTCTCCCTAGAAATCCCATCAAATAACCGGGAGAGATTAACCACCAGAGAAGAGAAAAGATTTAAAGTTCTCAATATCCCCAGCAGAGTTTTCTTCTCTTTTTCTCAGGGTAACTCCAAGAGATGGCCTGTGGAAATGGATAGGCTGAGACCCCATGGGCCTTCACAAGTGAGGGAAAAGCCCAGAGGCCGGCCACCCCTATTCCCCTAACTGAGAAGAAAGGAGTCTGAAGGTGGGTGCGCAGTCAGGGGAATGTCTCCGTGACTATCCCTGCGTGGGGAAATTAGCAGTGCAGGCAGCGCAGACCGTCAGCTAGTAGCTCAGGCTAGAGAAGCTGAGTGTCCGCCTGAGGAGATGAGACTTGCTCCCCGTCCTTCTCTTTGCACCATTATCTGGCCTCTTCAGATGCTCCACCACCCTATGTCCCTACTTACCCTTTACTCCACCTTCCTGGGGGCTGTAATCTCCCTGCCCGTGATCTTAACCTTGACTGCTGATGAGTGACTACAGCGCACCCTTGCACATACACTCTTCTATGTACCCAATAAAGACTCCCCGAAACAGGACAGGTGTTATGTTGTCCTCATGCTGCTCCACCAGGCATATGCGACAGTGTATGCCCTTACGGGCTTCTGGTTTGATGCACTAAGTTCGCTGTAAGTTTGGTCCTTTCCTCGATGCAGTGTCCCTTGCTGGACACTGTCTCAGGTTGGGGTCAACTAGACACCCAACAATGACCTAAGATGCTTTGTCTGCACAATAAGACAACCTTTGTTCACAGTGAGGTTCTGTCCCTCACCTTCCACTGTCTCCCGCAGAGTTCAGAGGAACTTTGCCACAGGCCATTGCTCTTTGGGGTTCTTCATTTCCCATAATGATCATTTACTGCCCCTCTAAAATGTTCCACAGTCCCCCACTTACCTTTTCCCTATGAAGAGTGTATAAATGCTCAACCATCTGGCCCTCCTTTGAGTCTCATATTTGTAGGACTCCCACGTCCATGAAAACAAAAATAAGTGTGTGCCTTTTTCTCTTACTAATCTCTCTACTGTCAGCAAAACTTCAGAGGGGGCAAAAGTGAAACCTTCTCTATACTTCTACATTCTTTAAACATCTATCTGATAAATGACTGGCAGGGAGAGATTCAGATACATTAACCTTTTAGATTTAATGATGAATATTTTTTGGTTTTGTTTTGTTTTTAAGACAGAGTCTCACTCTGGCACCCTGAGTAGAGTACCATGGCATCATAGCTCACAGCAACCTCGAGCTCTTGGGCTCAAGTGATCCTCTTGCCTCAGTTTTTCTATTTTTAGTAGAGACAGAGTCTTGCTCTTGCTCAGGCTGGTCTCAAACTCCTGAGCTCAAGCAATCCACCCACCTCAGCCTCTCAGAGTGTTAGGATTACAGACATGAGCAACTGTGCCCAGTTTAATGATGAATTTTAAAAGGAAATGCTTCTAATAAAAACAGATATATAAGTCAACTGGACAGAGTAGAGAGTTCACAACTAGACACATGCATTTACAGGTAACTCGTTTTTGACAAAAGAACAAAGTCAATTACTTCAGTGGAAAATGGTGCTGGGAAACTGAATATCGATATGCAAAAGCATTCATTTGAATCTTTTCCACAAAATGAATCACAAACTTAAGCCTAACAGCTAAAACCATACAGTTATTAGATAAAATCACAGCAGTAAGTCTTTGTGACCATACATTAGGCAAAGACTTCTTATATATGACACCAAAAGCATATGTGACAAAAGAAAACTCAATAATGAGTGTTTAACCCCAAAATTAAAATAGACAAAGATATGACCAGAAATTTCACCCAAGAATGTATACAAATAGCCAAGAAGCACATGAAAACATGCTGAACATTATCAGTCATCAGAGAAATACAAAGGTCATCAAAGGAAATCAGTGAGAGCGCACTCCACACCTCCTAAGGGGGCTACAGTCAGAAACACAGACAATGACAAGTGTGAGCAAGAATATAAAGGAACTGGAATGCTCACACACTGCCAGTAGAAATGTGAAATGGTGTAACCACTCTGGAAAGCAGCTTGGCAGTTTCTTAAAATGTTAAACTAGATTTGCCATATGACCCAGAAATTTTACTTCTACGTAAACACCCAAAAGAAATGAAAATACATGTCTACACATAGACTTGCACATTTTTGTTCAGAGCAGCATTGTTCATAAGAGCCAAAAAGTGGAAACAGCCCTAATGTTGATCAGCTGCTAAGAGGATAAACAAAATGCGATCTATCCACAGCATGGAAGACCACTTGACAATAAAAGGGAAGGAAGGTGCACACTATAACCCGATTGAACCTCATACAGACGCAAAAGAACACCTACTATATGATTCTACTCCTGTGAAAGATACAGAAAAAAGAATCTATTAATACAGAAAGTTCATCAGTGATAGCCTAAATCAGGGGGTAGGGGCGGGGAGAGAAACAGGACAAATGGGTACAAGGTTTTTTGGAGAGGTAATGGAAACATTCTAAAATTAGACCAATTTAATGGCTGCACAATTCTATGAAGTTACTACAAATTGTTCAATTACATGTGTAAAATGTGAATTCTATGGTAGGGAAATTATATGTCAACAAAGCTGTTTTTGAAAAATATTTTAAGCCAGTATGGTGACTCACACCTATAATCCTAGTACTTTGGGAGGCTGAGGTAGGAGGATTGCTTGAGGCCAGGGGTAAAAGTGAGCCAGGCTTGGTGGTTTGTGCCTGAGCTACTTGGGAGGCTGAGGCAAGAGGATCCCATGAGCCCAGGCATTTTAGGTTGCAGCAAGCTATATTGTTGCCACTGTGCTCTAGCCTAGGCAACAGAACAAAATCCTATCTCAAAAAAATACATATATATGTATATATATTTTAATCACACTCTTTTCAAAAGCAATATTTGCACTTAAGAAATGTTCATTGCCATCACCATTCAGTAAGAATCAATAGCACCACTCAGAATATAGGACAAGAGTTGGACTATTCTAATATGGGTCAGTACCTACAACTAAAATATATTTAAAAAGGGAGTGATTTATATGTATTCAAAAAGTGTCCCAAGGATTATCAATGAACAAATATGCAAAAGGACTGATCCTAACACTAATAAATAAATATTGAAAAGCTGTCAGCATCAACCACTACAAAACCTTTAATCTAGACCAAAAAAGACATACATATGAAGAAAGCAAAAAGCAAATGGAAAAAGTCATGCATGAAACCCTACCAAGTGATCCAGTTAGGAAACATATGAGTGACAGAGGAAACATTTCCTCAGCTTTACATCAGCACAGTCTGTAACCTCAACACGTATTCACTTAACTCTTACGTAAAGTGGTATTTGCAATGACTGTATCACTCATGACCACATACTGACTCAAAGAGAAATAAAATTTTGCCCAAGTAATAAGGCAATATACTGAACTGGCCTTTTGAAATATCATTTGGTTAAATAAATCAGAGGAAAGTTCATTCAGAAAGGCTATGGTAGAAAACTACACCCATGGAATCACACTTGGTATTACATACAGGAAAGCCATCTTCATAAATGGGTTCAGAGAAAACATAAACGGTCATTGCTTCTTTACCATTAAAGTGAATACACACAAAGCTTTCTCCTAAATATATAGAAAACTTTAGCCTAAGACAGAGGTCAGAAAACATTTTTTTAAAATAAAAGGCTAGATTGTAAATATCTTGGGCTTTCAGGGCCATAGTGTATACTAAAGCATAAATAACTATGGCTGAGCTTAATACAATTTTATTTATGAACACTAGCTTTTGGATTTCATATAATTTTCATGTGTCACAATAAATTCTTCTTTTGATTTGTTTTCATTTATTTTTAAAAATGTAAAAACTGGCTCGGCGCCTGTGGCTCAAGCAGTGAAGGTGCCAGTCACGTACACTTGAGCTGGCGAGTTCGAACTCAGCCCAGGCCCGCCAAACCACAATGATGGCTGCAACCAAAAAACAGCCGGGCTTTGTGGTGGACGCCTGTAGTCCCAACTACTTGGGAGGCAGAGGCAGGAGACTCGCTTGAGCCTAGGAGTTGGAGGATGCTGTGAGCTGTGATGCACTCTACCCAGGGTGACAGCTTGAGGCTCTGCCTCAAAAAAAAAAAAAATGTAAAAACTATTCTTAACTCTGGACTATAGGAAAAAACAGGCTGAGGTGAGATCTGACCCACAGGCTATAGTTGACAGGTCCTTGCCCAACTCCTCCTTGCCTACCCAATAACCTTAGGACAAGTAGCACATTAGTCATTATCAGTCCTTAACTCTTTCAAAGGAAGATGAATTAATTAGATAATTGCCTGCCCTCAGCTGTGGCAAATTAAGAATAGCAAAGACTTAAGTTTTTAGAAAATCACATTACCATGCTCTTCGCTGACAGTCCAAGTAATACATATTCTTTGTAGAAAAACAAAATTAGTTAAGACTAAATGAACTATCCTAGGATGCAGCGGGGGAAACTTTATAAAGGTAAGTAAACAAGTAAATAGCTCAGTATGTATCAAAGATAGGGAGGTGAAGGGTAGAAGATAATACAGATATAGCCAAGGATAACTTCTGCTCGTGTTACTGTATAACTCCACATATGTCGTAAACTTTCCTTCAACTCATTTTCTGTCTTCGATTCAATAGTCTTAATAATTTCACATGTAAAATGAAAAAGAACATGTTACATTAAAAAAATTACCATTAAAAAAATCTTATCACATGAGAATAAAATAAAGGAAATAAAGGTTAAGTAAAACAATAACAACAACAACAACAATAAAAAACCAGCAGTGGGTTTGGAGACAAAATAGCTCCTTCAGATATTTAAGAGCTGCCATAAAGGCTGTTGGCCCAAGGTAGGTTGGGGGAAATTACAGTAAGCAAGTATGAGACAACAAAAGAAATAACTCAGTTACAATCCAAAAGAACCAACTGGGTAAGCTGTCCATAAATTAGAAAATCAATGACCCATTAAAAAGGGCTGTGAGAAAACACTTCTGCAATAACCACCAAATTAACTAGATCTAATCCAACTCTGTGATTCAAATTGTACAAAATAAACTAGATTTGCTTAAAAGCAGTCATTTTAAAAACGCTCTCAGGATTTCCCGAAGGGATATCAATAGATATGGTTGATGAAAGGAATACAAGAGCAAGTGAATTGGAGAAACAATGGATTAAACATGGTTATTTACCACAGAATTTTTCGGTCTTTAATATGCTAATTGTGTACTATAAATCTCTTCAACTAGAAATGCTACTTTCCAAACCCTTTCACTAGAGGAAACCACCTCCCCACCCCAGTTCATCTCACAATATCTGTGTCCCTGGGAACAAGATTTGAGAAATGCTCTTCCTCTGCCCCCAAGATAAAAATGTATACCTACTTGATCTTGTCAAACTAGAAAATGAATTTTAAAATCCAGCAAGAAACTATTAATCAGAAATTAAATTTGAATTAAATTAACAACATGGAAGAAATGTTAAAATTCTTCTATTGTATAGACACTTCCCAGTAAAATCTAAGTGTCTGTAAATGTGGTTTCTTAAATTTTTAAAATGTATGTATTAAAGTTAGATGTTTAAAATATTTGAGAATAACAAATTATGAAAGGAAAGGAAAGGATAGTATTAAAACAACTTAGACAACAAATCTATAGGAACACTTCCACTTTTAGAATATTTAGGGACACCTACTTTATGTTCTTCAGGTATAATTGAACTTTAAGATATGGAATTTTTATCCTATTCTTCAAGAATTCAATAGGTAGTACTGTTGGCTTTTGTTAAAAAAAAAAA
Source organism: Perodicticus potto (assembly GCA_963574655.1). Lineage (NCBI taxonomy): Eukaryota > Metazoa > Chordata > Mammalia > Primates > Lorisidae > Perodicticus > Perodicticus potto. The sequence goes on along the minus strand of CAUYRH010102424.1, from coordinate 5,896 downwards.
AATTATAAGGCTGCTAATGCTCTTGTAGGAAAACTAAATGCCAGATTCTCTGCTCAGACAGGAGGTAAAAATGCTGCTCTACTGGGCTGTTCCTCTGAATTATCTTATCTATGCTGAACTCAGCCAGTGATATGATGGCTCACAAATAATCCAAACAGTCTACTGCTGTGCATTCACACCATCTCACCTCACACTGCCATACCCATGCAAGGGGAGAAAAGGGGTGTTAGGAATGGTCCTTGGCCAGACCATGAAAAACACATTCCTTATTTAGCGTTCACTATTGAACTGGCATTCATTACTGTGGTATTATTAGAAACCCACTATAGCTGCACATTACAGCACTCTCCTCTTTTCAATATATAGGCGATATTACATTCAAACACACAAAAAAAGTGACATGAGGATCACGACTGTCACTGTTATGAAGAGGACAAATTTGAAGCTTTAGGTGATCTTAAAGTTCTGTAGCTATAAAGATACATAACAGCCTATTTTATACACACACACACACACACACCCTCTTCTCTCCCTCCTGGGTACATTAACAAGCATCATCTTCAAAAGCTTTATTTCATTTATTGTCCATCGTAACTGTAGTAAGAGGGCACTATTCACAGATGAGAAAACTAAGGGCTTAGGAAGGTTCAAGGTCACACCACAGGAAACAGTCCAGGGTAGATGTGAGTCCCAGCAGCTGAGTCCTGAGCCTGCGCTCTCACCCACCACGCTGTGCCACCTCCCTGGGTGGAAGACGCCATAACCAACCAGACTCCGGACATGACCAGCTTATTTCCATCCTGGCCTTCCTGGACACAGATGACTTTTCTTCTTGAATCTATCAGAAATTCAACTGGAGATGTATTTTCCAGTGGGACAGGTGAAGCTCTGTATCATTCATAGACTACGTATGGTGAACGAGGTCCCCACTGGTCTTTGCTACTGGCCCTAACTGAAACCAGCTGCTCCGGGAGTCCAAGATGAACAGGATCACTGCAGAAAAGAGCACGCTTCAGAAGCACACAGACACTGCTGCAGCCCTTGGCACGAGAGGGTGACCCTAAGGAATGGACAAAGAAACACTGAAACCGAAATCTACTCAGGGACGAGGGGGGAGGACCACTCTTTCTCCTCTAGTGTGTGGCTCCTTGATCTCAGGACTTAAGCTCTTCATGTCTGTAAAATAGCATACTCATTAAATAAGCTGCAGGAGTAGGCTGCCTGAGAACCCTAAGATCAGTAGTACAACAGATTACACCCTTGGAGGGAAATGCAATCTTGGGCCTCTAAAAACGACTTACAGAACTTCCCATTCACATTTTATGTAGCAGCAAGAACTGACCTTATAGTGAATGCCATGGTCTTCTTAAATTTTACTTGAAACCTAGTGGCATTAATTTCAAGGGAGTTTTTCTGTTTTTGTTTTTTTAAATCACAAACAAGAATATTGGAAAAATTATAATAAAAAATTCTTTAAGCAAGCAACAGTGTTAGACTATGTTAGCACTGTCCATCCATAGCTCGCTGCCATCAGGCATAAATTTCAGCATTTTTAGAAGTATGCAAGAGATCTCCTAGCTTTAAAAGCTTCCTTTTGAAGTCAGTCCTTTTTTCTTTTTTTTGTTAACACAGTAGTTTTTTCTACACAGGTAGTCCTAGGTTACAGATGAGATAAGATTCCTGAGAATGTATTTAGGTTGGATTTGTATGTAACTCAGAATCCCTGACAAACAGCATATCTGTGATAATAATACTAACAGTCATACCATAATAGCTCATATGTGGTAATAACACAGTATGATACTGTAATAATAACACCTTTGTCTATAATATAAGCTACAGAAACTATTGTGCTCTTTCTTTTAATTCCTAGGCCAATAAGAATGCTAGGCTTATTTTGATCTCCTAATCTGATCAATAATAACCTTTCCATTTCTGTGATTAATCCACTCTGCTCCTTAGTACTAACTGATGCTTTCACTGGAGTAATGCCCTTCACCTGTTCCATCATTCTTGTTTTATACTTCATAATTGTTCCAGTCCAGCAACTGGAGCCTAATGCTTTCCCAATGAATGATGGCATTTTGCTTTTTCTCCAAGTACTTCTACTAGCTTCATTTCCATTGTAATCACCTTTCTCTTCACCACAGAAGCACCTGCACTTGCAGTGGACTTTCACTTTGGAGGCATGGTCATAGGGTAAACACGGGCTCACGAAATTGAATTTGAAAGTTCAGACGGAAGTGAAGCCCTGTGTGAGCCACTGTAAACAATCAGACTCGCGCCAGCACAAAGATGCTGCCCCAAAGAACCATTTACACCGTGTGGGTTTGTTCACATGTGCAGAAGACACTGGCTCCCAAATTATTAATTTAATTATTTAATGATAAACTACCCTTATGGGGATCCTCGGAAGCCCATCCTTAGGTAAAGAATGTCAGTAAGTCAGGTGGTCAGTAACCTGGGCACTGCCTGTGTTATATTAACATGGAATGACTCTATCAGTTTCCAAACTCCTCAGCAAGTCCAACCGGACTCACTGCTACATTTCACACCCCCCAACCACTTTCATCATCAACAGTCCCTCCCTGGGCTTGGCGCCTGTGGCTCAATGGGCTAAGGCACCAGCCACGTACACCTGAGCTGGCGGGTTTGAATCCAGCCTGGGCCTGCCAAACAACAATGACGGCTGCAACCAAGAAATGGCCGGGCGTTGTGGCGGGCGCCTGTAGTCCCAGCTACTTGGGAGGCGGAGGCAAGAGACTCGCTTGAGCCCAGGAATTGGAGGTTGCTGCGAGCTGTGATGCCACGGTACTCTATCCAGGGTGACAGCTTGAGGCTCTGTCTCAAAAAAAAGAGAAATAATTAATAAAAAAGATATATACGCGTGTATATATACGTACACACACAAAAATAAATAAATAAATAAATAAAAGGGAAAAGAGAGCAAGAGTAAGTGCAGAGCCTCAGACTGTGATGCAGGTCTGACACCAGTGAAAAAAGGGAGAGAGAGGAGAAGGATTGGGCAGGAGGAGCCTTAGACTTCAAAGCAGCTTTGAGAAAGTCTCGGCCAGGCCAACTGGAAGCCGCAAAACAGAAACTGAGGATTGAAAGAGCTCCACATCGGGCAGGAATGATCTGGCTTTAACATGTCTCAGTGTTCAGTCAGTGGCAGGGAGGAGGCTAGAGAGAGCATAACCCAGATGCGTACACTGCAGGGTATCCCCAAGGTGCTGCTACTGGAGGCTGCCAGCCGACCGCGCTCCTCCAGGCGGGCTCTCTCCGTGGGAGATCTGAGCAGCACACTCCCTATGGCCACCGCACACCTGTGTGAATTCCAAAAGTAGACACAATTTAAGCTCGAACCAAGCCCATTATGCATATTTATTAAAAATTTTATCGAGTGTATAAAAAGGGCTGGTCTGGGAAGGTTTCAGGTGATAAGGTGAGTTTTTATTACCATTACTGTGAATAATAGGTATGTTTCAATAGCCTCCATCGTACATTAACCCCGTGTCAACGTTAATTCAAAAGAGAACTATCCTTGGAGAGGTTAAGTAATTTTGCAATAAAATATTCTTCACACTTGGGGAATTCAGAGCAGAGTTTGGAAGACTTTCTATGCCAATCACTGGATGCTCCAGGGAGGGAGCCTTTTAGTAGAATTGGGCCTAGAGGTTACTGGAGAGACTTTGAAACTGATCTGGCAGGCAACTGGTTGGCATGAGGCCATGCTCTACCCCCAGGACACTGCCAGGCAAGATTCGGGATTTGCTGAGAGGCAGGCTCAACACCTGTTGTGGCTCCTGGATCAGATTCAAAAAAGAAAAAACAGGGAAGAGGAAGGAACTGGAAAAGAGGGATTTGTAGCTAGAAGAGGTAAGACAGCAGACTTTTCAGCACCATGCCAAAATTCATCCCAATCTAATCACTTGGCAAAAAACATAGTATCAGTAGTATAAAGAACATTGGACATGACACCTGAGCTTAGCCTCTAACTCCCTGGCTGACCTTTGTCACTGCCCCTCTGGACATGTGCTCCTTGGCTGTGCTCTACAGAGCTAAGCTAGACACGCTTTAAAGTTCTTCCACTTGAACAGTCTAGGATTCTAATAAGCTTCCTTAAAATAATCTTGGAAGAGCTTGGCATGAAATAGAAAAGGCACAAGATGAAAAGAATTTCCTGTTAACCCAGGAACAATATAATATAAATACCTGTATAACATGCATGGCATAACCTAACAACCTAATCTAATGTAATCATAATAAGCTGTTATGATAGGCAGTAGATTCTGGGAATGGGAGCCTCTAACAACTCTAAAGTAGAGATAATTTCCTGATCGAGACATATACAGCATTAAAATGTGACTCTGTTCTGTCTTTATACAGAGTTGCAGATGATCAGGGAAGGAAAATAGTTCCACCTGTCAATTGGTTCTAAAAGATCTGAGACTTACATACATTCCTTCAACAACACATGAACCACCAATAAGCAAAGAGGATGAAACTTTTCCTGACCTTCATCAAACCTTCCTCCAATTTTCTCTTGTAAAAACAAACCATTTCTAGCCCCCTTTAAATCTGCATTTGCAGTTTATTTTCGTGTCACTGAGAATGCTGGGAGGGGAAAGCATCTGTGGTTTTTTTCCCTCGTCCTATTATTTTAGGATTCTAAGCACAACAGGGTTGCATGCTCTCTTCTTATTTATCTTTCTTATTGAGCGAAGAAAATGCCACAAATAAAAAACCAAAGCAAATTAAAAAAAAATAAAAAATAAAAACTGCAGTCAAGGGAATGACATAATTAGCAGCCAATCAGGAAAAGGCTGTGTGATCCTCAGGCCTTCAGATACTTAATCTTCCAGGCAAGACTGCTCGGAGAGGATCAGGTTTTCTCTTGAGGTTTCTTTTTGAATTAAGCACCACTGAGGGCTATAGTCCAGAAATGCAAACTCTTGACGAAGTCCCTGCTAGACAGAAAGGTTTAGGGAGATTGAATGACTGCAGGGAGAGAGGGCTCTGCTCTACGGGAGATCAGACTGAAACAAAGGGAAAAGGGACTGTGGGGTTACAAGAGCAGCCACAGGAGGGCTGTGCCACCTAAATAAATAATGGCATGTTCAGCAGCAGATCCGATTCTCAGACATGCCTGGGGCCTACAGGTAAGACCCTTTGGATCTCAGATGTTATTTCCTCTGGTAAACAGGATGCCACACACAGTAGTATTGGTTCCCTGGGTGTGCCCCTCACAGGATAGATGTAAAGAATTTACATATTTCTATGACAATTTTATGGTAGTTGGTGTTTGGAGGAAAGGGCATCATTTTTTCTCCCTTATTCACAAAAAGTTGCTATATGGACTGGCAGTGGCCCTGCTGGGAATCCTTTCCCAACTCTTATCAGAAAAGGTTTAGTGCCCACCATCTGCTGCAGGACTCCATCTACCATGGTATATTCTAAGTGCCTGTTTACTAGTCTATACACATGCTACATTGTCAGCTTTATGAGGACAGAGGTCCTATATGGTCTTATCTGACACTGTACCCTCAGCCCTAGAACAGTGCTTGGCTCTAGCACAGGTTCATGGTGTTTGTTGAATGAAAGAGCAACCTATTCTGAGCTACTCCAATACTTTTGCCCAAGTAGACAGAGAGCTTGGCATCATGAAAAAAGTACTAGTCACATCCAGGCTTCATGACCTTGCAGTACCTCTAACTATCCGACTTTGGGGAAGTCACTTCACTCTAGTGTTTTGTTTTTTTTTTTGAGACAGAGCCTCAAGCTGTCACCCTGGGTAGAGTGTCATGGCATCACAGCTCACAGCAACCTCCAATTCCTGGGCTCAAGCGAGTCTCTTGCCTCCGCCTCCCAAGTAGCTGGGACTACAGGCGCCTGC